>JARUKP010000394.1:0-11824 GCA_029874955.1 Octopus insularis | reverse complement strand
ATTCTGTTCCATTGCATGGCACCTTCAGCAAGTGCCTTCTACCATAGCCTTGAGCTGACAAAATCCTTGTGAGTGGATTTGGTAGAGGGAAACTGCAATAAGCCCATTGTGTGTGTGTGAAGGAAAAGGGAGAGATTATGTTTATTCACCACCACCACTCGACAACTACTGTTAGTTTGCTTCAGTAACATTAACTTAACAGTTCAACAAACGAGACCAATAGAATGAGTACCAGGACTAAAAAATAAATATAACAGTCAAAATGGCCGGTTTTCTATCACAAGACCATCAGCTTCTAAATGCTTAATCATTAATCCATTGTAGATATTAGGTTTCATTGTGTCTCTAGCATTAAATTCAATATGCCTCAAATTGACTCACTACAGGAGACAAAGATACCACACTGCTAATCATTGTCATCTGTATTTTTCTCAGTCATAAAAAAAAACAGAGTAAAAAAGGATTACTGCTTTGCTCAGGGGTACAATGGTAGTCATAATAAAGTTTCATATTGACCATATTGTCAGTAACCCAGCACTTTCAGTCTCACAGTCATTACTGACAGGTAACTGCAATTCTTTATTAAAAAACTATCAGCACAAGCAGTTGTAGCAACAGCTGTGAATCAAACAAAGGGGACTCTCAACACGGTTGTTCAACTGGCTACAAACAGACAATCTCCACACAGTCTCCTCTACAATCATGAGAACTAAAAAAAAAAGCGAGGGTGGACACATTGGGTAATATGTTGCAAAATGCACTTATATCGGGGAAAAAAGAAGGTGACCACAGTTTGAAAACAATTTTGATTACATATCGGTCCGACCAAGGATGGTCTGGCGATTAACAACAACAGGTCCAGACTTACTGTTTGCCATTGAAAATGGTTCACTCTCATGAACATCTAAAGCAGCTGCCCGAATACGGCCTTCTTTCAGTGCTGCAGCGAGAGCAAGTTCGTCCACCAGACCACCTCGAGCAGTGTTGATAAGGAAAGCACCTGCAAGTAGAAGAAAAGAAAAGGAAAAAAAAGTCAAACATTTTTGTTATTGTTTATGCCACCAATAACATATCACATAGACACAATGTATGTACCTTTTATACATACATACATACATACATAAAAAAACATATACATATATCTATATATACACACACACACATACATACATACATATATTACTATAGTGTACTACTTTGCCATTGAGTGTACTAATTCAAATTTTTGTGCTGAACAGGCACTCCACAGGTAATGTCATTTTATTACTATTATTATTATTATTATTATTATCATCATTATTATTATTATTACTATTAAACAAAATGCTTTATGTTGACATGCCATCTGTTCAGAGAAGAACTTGAACTAATGATAACAACAGAGTGAGCATTAGTCAACTTTTAACAATTATATGTATTACATGAACACCACCATATTTAAAATCTCTTGAAGAAAACAATGTATTAGCAGCAAGCAGATAGCTTTTATAATATGTATACACAAACACACTCACACACACAAATCAAAATTTCAGTTCTTTTACTATTCCAATTGTATTCAGTTTGAAATTTTACACAGAGAGACAGGGGTGGTGGAGGGGAGGGGGGAATGGGAATCGCAAACTGAAACAAGAGAAGTAGATGAATCTGGAATTCAAACATAGAATTCAAATTTTAGTCTATCAGCTTAAATTTCAATGATTGTACTTAGCAAGGTGGTGAGCTGCAATAATCATTAGCACGCCGGACCAGCGTTCTGCCTGAGGTCAGCTTTGCCTTTCATTCTTTCAGGGTCGATAGAATAGGTACCAGTTGAGCACTGGAGTTAGTATGAGCCATTTATACCCTCCCACCCCACGAACGTGCTGACATTGCACCAAAATTGAAAACCAATTCAATCCACTGCCAGCAACAACACACCCACACCCCAGTTCCAAACTGAAATTATCAAAGAAAAAAAGAAAAAATCCCCAAAGCGTCTGAGAATACTGCCCCCACATAATGCTAAGTGCTTTGGGAGGAAAAGTTACAACACAGTAGTAGGGAGCAGCAATTATTCATAATTAAAAAAAGACTAATTCGTGAGAGACACATACCTAAGAGCTGGCTAACAATTTTTTTTATTAGATCATTTTTGTTTTAATTGGCATGCAAATATCAATAAAGTTAGCACAGAGGTCATTAGATATAAAATACATATTTTACACGGTATAGTCATTTTAATTTCCAGCAAATATTCAGCTTGTAAGGAACAAGTTAACTACTTAGTTTTAATTAGGAAGTAAACATTTAGCACTTGATTAAATAGCTGAAAGAAAAATAATATACAACCTCCAACCAATCAGTCATCTACTGGAGTCTATATTGTACACACATATCTCTATCTACACACACATAAGCCACAAATTATCAGTGCCATTGATAAAAACAATTAAATGTGTTAGTTGTACACCCTTTTTGCTGTATATTTCCTGAGGGTGATTTAGTCAAGCATTGAAGTTGTGTACTTCAGGTGACACAAGGTCTCAGGGTTCAACCTCGTGCATAAGGTGGGTGTTTGAGAAAGAACAGGCAGAGAAAAATCATGCCTCTCTTCCTATTATGAAAGCAACACTAGCTTTTGATAGTAAATTTTATTTCAAACACGCAACTACTTTTTTTCGTCTTCTCTTTATCCCGATTGTATCCAACCCAGGTATTCTACCTGCTTTATGCTCAAGCAGGCCAAATACAGCCTCTCACACCTATCCTACAATGTCATCTTAAAAAGTAAACATGATTAATTTAAAACACTGTGAATAAATAAGCATTAAATTTGACAGAATAATTTGAATACTAAAGGGTCAATGTGACAGACAAGATCAATTAACAAATGTCTCATTTGATCCCAATGTTGTTATCAATTACTTTTTTCTCATGAAGTCACAGAGAAAACGACTTTAGTTTAGTCTACCCTTCCTCAATGATCTCTGGAATTGGAAAAGATCAACAAAAATTCAAATTTCCTCCATAACAGTCAATAGCGTAAAGCAAAATAGTATGAAAATTATAAATAAATAGAATTATAATGCCTATCTTAAAATGAGTTAATAGCCATGTCCTTTATGACAAAGCATAAAAAAAGGGGGGAAAAGAAATAGAAATATAACCAAGCCTTTATAAATAAAAAGATGAATCAAGACAAATTCATTTTCACCAGGAACACATACAGTATATAATCAAGTGGAAAATGAAATAATAGTATCTGAAGCAATGAGATTTTCCAACAAAACAACAATAGCTTGTAAATAAAATGGAGAAAAGTAAAAGATCCTGAGTCCATACTAGAAATGTTAAGAATTAAGAGACCACAACCAGTAAATTAAGATTTTCTCCACATGGCGACAAAGATTTGAACAAAAAATAACCGAATTTTAAACTAAGTGCATAGAGAATGCATAGTATGAAAAAAAAATTACCAAAACAACAAAAAAAAAAACATGTTTAACTTTTCTCTACAATAGAACTAATATGCACAGACAGTCGCTTATATATATATATATATATATATATATGTGTGTGTGTGTGTGTGTGTCCAGCCATGACTGCAGTTCTGAAGCTGGCTTCTCAACCATGTGGTCTCAAGTTCATTTCAGCTGCACTGCACCTTCAGCAAGTGTCTTCTACTATAACCAATGGCTGAGGTGAATGTATGTGTGTGCACACACACAAACACACAGAGATTGTCTTTGTCCCAGTTAATTCTGAAAATCGTATAGAATTTAGTAAAATGACTGAAATTCATTAAACTGGTGCTTGGAACATGAAACAACATGGAATTTTGATGCAAGGATTTAATATAGATCACATTAAAACAGCGAGTTCATATCACCGAACCGGGAAGTGGGTGGTTAGTGGGGGAGGGGGGGGGCTCAGGCAAGCTTAGTGTCAAATAGAGTTAAAAATGAATACCATATGCATTAAAATGCCTTCCATACTTGCTACAGTGAAAACAGAATGGACCTGATCCTAATGTTAATAACTAAAATTTTACAGGGAAAAACATAATAATGATGGGTGCCACTTTAGAACAAGGTGCAGAATTGAAATTGACTGAAGCCTTTTTCAAAATGTCACCTATCACTAACATCATTAATCAATGACAAAGGGAAATTAAGGACTTCAGTATCAGACTAAATGCTTTGCTGTTTTTAAACCTCTTCCTTTTACATATTTCGTTCAAATACTCCAGGAGGTAGGGGGCTTTTGCCTTTCTACTCTGAGCTACTCTGAGTTTATGCTGTGGAATAATACAACTGTCTTGTCAGTTTCAGAAATAAATCTTATTATTAACTTTGTGGAAAATAAATAAATAGAAAGAAAAACTATGTATCTAACTGACCAGCTACTAATGTTGTTAAATTCTTTGTGCATTTTATATTGATGAAAACAATAACAACTATACAAAAAAAAAATATTATGAATATAATCTTCAAATGAAACTGACAGCTTGAAATATAGATCATCCCATATTAACTGATGTGAAGAAACAGTAGCACTTATTCCAAATTAAATTACACACATAATACATTTGAATGTATATATGTGTATGTAATGGTTTATAACAGCACATGTTCAAGTGTCTGAGTGTGTGTGTGTGTGAGAGAGAGAGAGAGAATGTGTGTGTGTGTGTGTGTGTGTGTGTGTGTGCGTGTGTGTGCGTGCATGTCAGTGTGTCTATGTGCATGTATGATTGTGTACCATACCACCCGACTTAAATAGGCGCTTACCTTTGCTTGCCCCATTACCGAATTCTCCCGGGTTTTGGCTGTTCACTTTCACTGAATCACAGAATAAAATGTAATTAATAGACTACTGAAAAATAAATCACCGAGCAGACACCAGGCAACACCAGGCAGAACTGATACCTGAACAATGCTGGCTAAGGACTAAGTTTAATTTTATGTTGGTACCTAAACAGAGCTTGACAGTTTCACCAGACAAGCAGCTTCAACAATCCCTATTTCTCTATTTCTCTGCTTATACTTATATCCTGCTTTCTCGGTTTCAGTCAATAGATTGTGAAGCAATGCTAAGGTACCACAACCTAGACTGTAATAGTCAATTATATCGACTCTAGTACCTAATTTTATCAAGCTCAGAAATGTGAAAAGCAGAGTGAGCCTAAGCTAGATTTGAACTCCCAATGTAAGTGAATGCTAATAAATACTGATGGGTGCACTACTGATTCTGCCGCCCTGATGCAAGACACACCAACACCATACCAACCCAACTGTGGGACAGGGGTTAATATACAAATAGAGTTTACTTGTAGATATTTCCTTCCCTATTTTTATAATCATTTATCTGAGAGCATCTGAATACAGGGGGGATTACAAATAAAAGAGAAAAAAATGACTTACGAAGCAGACGCTAAACAGAGGTGCTGAAAACATGCTTAAATTACAGCAGGGTAATTCACTATGTCGAAATTAAAACCATATGTTTTTATAGATAAATATATATGTATATTAAAAGAAAAAAAGGGAGGGAAAAATGACCTTTACTTGTAAGGGTGCAAGTTACCTTATTCAATCTGGGTAGCATTCCACCAAGGAAAAAAAAAATTACCTTTAAGTTTGCGGAGTTGCTAAAAGGAGACATGAGGAAGCAACAATGCAAGTATCACATAGAAACATGAAGACAAGAAAATGAAGAATGGAGAAGAGGATTTTTTTTTTTTTAATTCTAAATAAAAATGGAGAAAATGATAAAAGATATACAGGAAATTTGATTTATTAACTACTCAAAAGAGATTCCTAACACTGGGAAAAGATGAGGAAATTTGAAGGGAGAGATACTAAAACTGGGCATCAACTCATATGATCAAAGCTGGTGTTAGGAACATAGCAGGCATATGATCCAATGCATTCCAGCCATAACAATCCTGGGTTTCAATCAGACACAGTATATGTTGGGGTACATCATCCATTGTTTCTTCCCCCAATGGCTTCTGCAGAAGAATAAGGCAGCATAATATTCCTCCAAGACTGGTAGGCATGAGAAAGTTATCAATCCAGAGACATGGCTCCAGGGTTAAACCAGGTGATGAAGCAAAGCCAGTCCTTTCCAACTGTTTTCATTGCAATTTCCAATAATCAAATTTCAATCACATGCCTTTGGCACCTCTTGAACTCAAAATGTAAAGCCACTTGAAACACTGCTAATCATTTTGGTCTCATCACAGAAAAGATTCTGCCAGCTCACTACCTTAATAATAATAATAATGGTTTCAAATTTGGGCACAAGGCCAGCAATTTATGGGGACAGGGTAAGTCAATTATATGAACCCCAGTATGTAACTGGTACTTATTTTATCAACCCTGAAAGGAAGAAAGGCAAAGACAACCTTGGTGGAATTTGAACTCAGGACAGATGAAATGCTTAGAAGTATTTCACCCAGCATAATAATAATGGTTTCAAATTTTGGCAAATGATTACTGCAGCTACAGCCAATACAACTGACCAATGTCCTTATCATTGCCTCCACTACAGCCAGTACACCTGGACCCTCCACTGCCACCACCACTACCAGTACAAGCCTTACTGTTGACCCCGACCAACGCCACAACGCGCTTCCATCACCACCACCACCACCATGTGTTGAACTGGGGCCTGCCATATCATCAGCACCAGCATCATCATTGACACTACACAGTGTAGAACTGACCCCCACCCCCACCACCACCATTATACTTAAAAGAACCATTTGTCTTTGTGTGTGTGTGTGATGGAAGAAAGGTCAGTCCTGTTAAAGATTTGTTGACATTACTTTTGTTTTTTCGTCTCTCTCCCCTATTTACACCTTGTCTGTGTGTTTGTGTAGGTTAGGAAGGTATGTGTGTATATTCACACATACATACACACACATATATATTTATATGGTGTGTGTGTGTGTGTGTTGTGAATTGTAAATGTTAAAACTATTTGCTGTTCATAAATGTGTGAAATGTGTCAAGTTGTCACCTTCTCACCACCACCACCACCACCACCACCATTACTGTTGCCTGTCCTCATCAGTATTGTCACGAACACCACCGCCATCATTACTAACACCACAATTGTCATCATCATCACACACACACACATTTATAGGTTCGAGCATGGCTGTGTGGTAAAGAAGTCTGCTTCTCAACCATGTAGTTCCTTGTTCAGTCCAGGGCTGTGGAGTCAGAGTCATGGAGTTGGAGTCAGAAACAGTTTAGGAGTAGCTGGAGTTGGAGTCGGTGAGACTATATCGACTCTGATTCCGAATCA
This sequence comes from Octopus insularis, assembly GCA_029874955.1. Classification (NCBI taxonomy): domain Eukaryota; kingdom Metazoa; phylum Mollusca; class Cephalopoda; order Octopoda; family Octopodidae; genus Octopus; species Octopus insularis. The sequence continues at coordinate 4,528 of JARUKP010000394.1, read as the reverse complement.
CAGTGTCTTTCTTCTTTAACATAAACCAGTTATAAACATATAGGCCGACTCAAAGTACAAGCGTGTGCTTTATGAAATATATAGACCACAATCACGTAATTACATAAAAAGGGGTCGGAGTCAGAGGTGCCAATAGTAGAGGAGTCAGAGTCGAAGTCTTTTGTTTTGACTCCATGAACCTGTGGCATCTTAGGCAAATGTCTGTGTCTTCTACTATAACCCTGGGCTGACCAAAACCGTTTGAGTGGATTTCATAGACAGAAATTCAAAGAACCCCATATTACATATATACATGTGTGTGTGTGTGTATCTCATTGTCTTGACTCTGGGTGATGGTTGTAAGATGAATTTCACTGTTGTACAAGCAGGGTCATTCATTTTCAATGATATTCTGTGAAAAACCCTGTCTGGCCTTGGAGGGGAAATATTACCTTGCATGGAAACAGGGGAGGGTTGGCAACAGGAAGGGCATCCAGCTGCAGAAAATCAACCTCAACAAATTCATGCAGGCAGGAAAAGTTAGAATTATAATAATGATGATGATGATGATAATGGTGATTTTTTTTTTCCGTTCACAATCTTTCTTCCTCTTCCTTTATACCAGAGATTAAGGAATTAATCCCAGCTATCTTTTGTCTTTCATTCCTATAATACAATCATAATAAAATATGGTGTATAGGAGTATGGGTGTGTATGTGTGTGTGTGTATGTGTGTTAGGGGAGAAGTTATATTAAGGAGAAAAACTAATTTCCTTCTTTTGTTTTTTGCTTAATTATTTAGTTGTGTTTTTTATTGTGCCAGTTTTTCAAAAAAATAATAAAAAAACATTCTTCAGTTTAGAGATTAGAGTAATTTTTTTCTAGATTCTTCTTTCAGTCTTGTTTCCTGTTTTTTTTTGTGGGGGGAGGGGGGGGGTCATAATCAACCGCATCATCATCATTACCATCATCATAGTCATCATCACCTTTATGATCATCATCAACATCATCATCTTTCACCTTTTGTTTCCCCTTCTCTTCGACACCACTCCACCTGTACAACAGACAGTTGTAGTGTGACAGCAAACATACATACATACACGTTGACACGCATAGAGGCACATACACACAGGCTCATGCATGCACAGGCACACACATACATATACACGTGCCACACATGCACAGGCAGACACATGTACACACACACACACACATCTACAGACTTTCTCACACCACATACAACACATTTTTGTCATCTCCTGTCTGTATTTCCTGCTGTTGTTCATTGGAAATGGAATTTGGGAATTGTCAGGGTTTTGAAATGCTTCTCATCCGTTTTGTCAATAGCGAACAGATTCAGATGAGAAAAGAGGACCTACATTTCATGCTAATTCATTCCATCTGCATTTCCTTAATCCTTGTGCTTACTGTATTTCTATATTGAAACACACACTGTCTTTGTTGTAAATTAATTTTGAAAATAATGGAGAGGATTGGCACACCAACGTAGCTAGAGTTTGTCTCACCCGGGGCAGCCCTTTCATTTGCCACCCCCAGTGGCCCTTCCATTTGCTGGCCCTGACCCCCCACAAAAAACATATTGCCTACAACAGACCTAAAAGTGGTGCCCCTTTAAAAGTGCCGCCTGGGATGGACCCCACCTCCTGTACAAGTATGTTAGTAGTTTGGCACAAGCATGGCTGTGTGGTTAAGAAGCTCACTTTAAAACCAAATGGCTTTGGGTTCAGTCGCACCATGTGGCACCTTAGGCAAGTGTCTTCTAATCATAGGCTGTATGTAGCCCTAGGCTGACCAGTACCCTGTGGGTCTGAAACAAATAAAAGAATACATATGTATGCTTTTATTATTGTTGGCCCTTGAGTCACTCTAACTTCTGCTGAATAATAATAATAATAATAATAATAAAATATACACATACATATTGTGTGTGTGGTGGGAGAGACAGGGGTACAAACCATTATCTTTTGGTTGGTTTTTCTAGTATTTTTACTTTATTCACTCAGTCATTTTTGTTGCCATGCCAACTAATTAATGTATTAATTAGAATAAGTTATTCAAGGCAAGGTGGTGGTGGTGGTGGTGGGTGCTGGGGGCAGCAGGAAGTGTACAAAGTAACTAAAACTGTAAGCATGTCCTTGCAGGCACACCCCCACCCCACACTCACACACTCACTCACATGCGCACGTGTGTGCACATAGGCATGCATACGCATTCGTTTAGACTAATAGGTACAGACCATCGTACATACGCACACAAACAGAGACAAACCACCCGACTGCAGACGTGCACATAGTTTTACATACGCAGAGAATTAGCCTCGGGTTGTGTCTTGTGATAAGTGGAGTGGGTGGATGGGTAACTTGTGGTGATTATCTTTGTTAAATGAAAGAGATCTTGGAAAACAAAACAGACACGATCAAGATGATGATGATGATGATGATGATTATTTCTTTATTGACCACAAGGGGTTAAACATAGAGGGGACAAATGGATTAAGTCGATTACATCGACCCCAGTGCGTAATTGGTACTTATTTAATTGACCCCGAAAGGATGAAAGGCAAAGTCGACCTCGGCGGAACTTGAACTCAGAACGTAACAGCAGATGAAATACCGCTAAGCATTTCGCCCGGTGTGCTAACGATTCTGCCAGCTCAGCTAGGCTGGTGACAATTCCATTTCAATTGTGTATGGATTTGCCCATTGCCACTATCATAACCATTTTATAGGTCATTAGGTCAGGAACAAAGACGGTGTTTGGAGAGTTAAGTCCACCTGGCTGAGGTCATCTACTTCTGGATTATCGTTCTTTATAGATCTTAGTCAGTCATGAGAGAGAGAGAGAGAGAGAGAGAGAGAGCAGACCTATGGATGAAGATGTTCCAAATGTTTACCATCCTAGTTCTTAGTATACAAGGGACTACACTATCCAGTGTTTTATCTATCTCTACATTTAACATGGTGAGGAATGACTTGAAGCAGAACTGGCTGCTATTTTTAACATATTGAGGGCTTGTAATGTTCCTCTCTGAGTCAAAACTGGAAATTTGAGGCACAAAATAAAGTAAATATGTGGAGAGCATGAATCAAACATCTCTCTCTCTTGTGCAGTTTTTTCTTTTGTTCAAACCCTTAGATGTGTGTGTGTGTGTGTGTGTGTGTGTGTGTGTGTGTGTGTGTGCAGTGCATGCATGCATTTGAAGAATATATATTTGGTATATACTGGAGTCAATTCATTCAGCTGTAACTGTTCCCTAGAAATTTGTGATCTTGTTCAAGTTAAAAAATCACTCTAGCAATGATGATTTCCTTGTTAAATCCACTTTACCATTATGTACACATGCAGAAGGAAGGGATTGGTGTTAGGAAGGGCATCCAGCTGTAGAAACTCTGCAAAATTTAGATTGGAGACTGGTGTTGCCATCTGGTTTCACCAGTCCTCAGTCAAATCGTCTAACCCATGCTAGCATGGAAAGCGGACATTAAACGATGATGATGATGATGCAGAAATAAGAACACACTACGACAATTGTGGTAGTTACTCTGTACACACCAAGAGTTTTGGTATGGGGGGTGGAGAGCTTGCAGGTCCAGACGAAGGAGCAAGGATCTCCTAGACTGGTGAGATTCATTCTTTCTATTAAAGTTCCTCCTCTTGAAATTCTGTATGTGAAAACCAAACAGAAAAGACCTGCATGGAGGAAATTCCAGAAATGAGGATATTCTAGGAAGAAAGAACTAGACACAGTGTATAGTGCAGGGAATTGGGGGATCTGCGGGGGACGGGTGGGTGGCAAAAAAAAAAAAACCAAGAAATATATATCTCTCGACAATCGAAGAGCAAATTATTTGAAGCATAATGTAAAAGTAAATGCTGAAATATTTTTCATCTGCAAAGGTCAAAAAATTAAAATCTTATTCCCTTCTCCAAGAAATACAGGGCTATGTCCCAATGTAAGAAATTATCATCAACATTATTGAGTCACACAGGGTGACAACTTTCGAAATCTACAGAATGTTGGACAAAATGCATTGCTATATTTACTTGTGATGCTTTACATTCTGACTTTGAATCCAATTGATTCTGGCAATGCCTATATTCTTTTGAAGCAAAAAAAACATAATTCCTGGTCAAATACTAGGAGTTGATTTTTATTAACATTGCCAAAAATTTGCGGCTTCCCGCATAGATTTTAAAATCTTTATTATCATGTGCTGTATTGTGTCAGTGAAAATGAAGGTCTTTGCTTTCATATGCACCACATTCCTGGCAATTATGTTGATAAAATTCTTCAGGCAATAACATCTATAAAGTTTTTCTCTAGGCATTCCTTCAAAATGGAAGTTTTTTTTTCCCAATATATATTATCTATCTATCTGTCTGCCTACCTGTCTGTCTATCTATCTATCTATCTAAATTTGTCCATTTTCTGTATTTAGCCCTGTGTGGCTATAATAAAAATCTATCTATCTATCTATCTATCTATCTATCTATCTATCTATCTATCTATCTATCTATCTATCTATCT
>JARUKP010000393.1:0-11825 GCA_029874955.1 Octopus insularis | reverse complement strand
AATTATAGAGGGAAGAATGTAGATGGCAAAGTTATTTCACTTCATAGATACCTTGAAAACATCGCTATTTGTCGTATTTGGCTTCAGAGATTGAGACGTGTGAGGAAAAATTTTGTTTACACTGCAAATAGCCAGATTTGCTCCCAGCATTTCAACAATTCTAATGGACCATTGACAGATCACCCCTTGCCATCCATTTTCCCAAACAAAGTATTTAAAACATCAGTAAGTGCATGATCATATACGCAGTTAGTAGATGAGTGAAATGTCTCTATGATTTATCTCCTCATTAACAGATTAGAACATGTTAAAATTCAAGTAGTCTACCTTGGGCTAAACACAAAAGTTTAAACTAAGTATTGTGTTGATGTACAGGTATTTTTGATAAAGCATTTTGCATTCAAAGAATAAATACATTGAAATTGTTGTGAATGTTCTGAATGAATGTGGGAATTTCGAGTAAGCCTAGCTGTGATATTTTTCTTTATATATTTTTTTTTGTTTGATTAAATAATAAATTTACAACATTAAATCAAATATTCCTCTAATCATTAATAGACATAATAGATTAATAGACTTTATAGTATGACTGTCACTCCTTCTTATACACCTCATCATGTTCATGGCCAAATCAGTAAATGATTGCTGAAAGCTATGCCCACGTAAAATTGTATTTAACTTATTTGCAGAATATACAAGTGAATGGATGTCAAGAAGCTATTGAGACCAGGGAAGTCGAAGATATGAATGTCACAGAACAGCTTGGTTGCTTTGTAAGTCCTACCATGTCTATGTTGAACAATTCTTTAATGTTTCATGATTACTGTGGTCCAGTTCATCCTGAATCATTCTCAGCTTTTACACACAAGTCAGTGCAAACTGTACAAGAAATTCGTACCAAGGAAATAGGAATACAATGTGATCGTGTCAATAAACCTATTTATACACATAGCAGTATTCAGACCTTGGAAAGTAAGATGGTGGATTGTGAAACACAGGCAAAAGCACCTGTGCTTACATATGAAGATGTGAAAAATGATAATCAGAAGCTTCTCTTTTACACGGGAATACCAGATTCCATGACTTTTGATTGTCTTTCTGATGAAATTAAAGATGATGCAGCAAGTGAAATGGCGTGGGTAGTCTGCAGAAGTATAATTGTCTGCATAGAGCACCGCCTAGCCAAGGGAGATAATCTACTTATCAGAAAGCCCTTTTAGAGGAGATATATGGCTGACGAAGATAAGAGGTACATAATAATGGGGTGCTAGAGCAAACTCTCAAACATCAAGAAGGTGAGAATAAGAGAGGATATGTAGTGTGGGTCATGGGAGGGAAAAAGAGAGTGGATGCCTTCATAAGAGTGTGTGAGGATAGTAAACAGGTGGAGATAAAAAGTAATGTAATGAGTGATGAACTAGGGTGGAGGTGCAGATGATGGGAAATACCCATATGTAGAGGGGTAAGGTGGAAGAAGTAGAGGTTGCTCAGGAAAGAGAATAGAACAAAAAGTTGTAAGATGATGTGCATGGTATAGGAGCTATGGAGAGGGAGATATAGGGGTATACATGGAGGCTACAGTAGGTGGGTCATGACGATGGGTATAGGAGAGCATTGAGAATAATAGCAGATAAGAAAGTGTTTAGAATAGAGTATAGTAGATGAGAGAGACAGCTGTGGCTGAAGGCACAAAAAGGTGATTGGTTAAAATAGTATAGTATGGCCAGGGATGATGAGGAACAGAAGTAGTTCTGGGGGTGGGAGACTGTTAGGGAAGGGCTGAGGGAATCATTTTTGTGATAATGAACAAGTATTCTTGATCACAGCAAAACACCAATCATCTTGGCCTTTTGTAGTCTCCTTCATAAGGCTTGGCTTCTTGAGATCAGCCTTCAATACTTCATCCCATGTCTTCCTTGAGCCTCTCTCTCCCAGGAGTTCCATCTACTTAAAGCAATCAGTACTTCTTTATGGAACTATCTCATCCATACATATCACATGATCAAACCACTACATTTGCACACATCTCATTCTTCTTATGCACCTTTCTCTCAATACAATTTGCAATTTGTCGTACACGCACACTAACATTGTACATCCAGCAGAGCATACTAGCTTCATTCCTCTCTAGTCTACACATCTTCTGCATTCAGAGACCATGTCTCACAACCATGTTGTATTGCTGTACATACACAAGCATTATACAATCAGCCTTTCACTCAAAGAGGAAGATCTTTTTGCCAACAGAGGTAATAGTTCTCTCAATTCTTTCCATCCTATTCTTATTCTAGAGGTTACACTTTCAGAACATCCCCCACTACTGCTAATTAGATCACCTTGTAACCTTGGATTTTATGACCCTTGACCATCTTCACATTCAAAACTACTTTCTCCATTAACCTTCCTGCGATTCCACCACACCTCTTGAGTGTCCATAGCTTGCTCTGAATACACCATATGGAATACCTGCCAACACCTTTCCTACATATTGAGCAGGACCAATTACCTAAGATGGGGATACGATTCTGACTGATTTCTAGTGTACTAGAAGTTTCATCTTCACTAACTTAAGATCCTTTGATTCCAAGCTTTGCTTCCACACTAGCAATTCTCAAAATATAGCACTGGTCCTTTCAATGAACTTAATCACATTTAATTTGGTCAAGAATTAAATTAGCTGGAGAGTTATGAAGTGATTGAGAAAAATAAATGTTGACCTTAAGAGTATTATTCACTAACAGTCATGAGTGAATAACAACAATAATAAATGGTGAATAAAAAAGAATTTAATTAATGGTTATTACTTTAAAATGCTATTTCTCTTAACTAGCATATAATTAGCACTTTTGACAATAAAAACAATGTAAGAAACACACACACATATTCTAAGAGGTGCAATCTTTCTTTATTATAATAATTAAGACTACTCGAGAAACCTTTTATCTCTTAGAATTTGCCATAGTTTACAGTTAATTTCTGTTGGTTTCTGTCAGTCACAGACTAACAAAACTAAGCTAATTTTGGAGTCAAACATGACAAGAGAATATGTTATTTCATCCTAGAAGTCAGTAACCATCCAATATTTATATATAAGTTATTTAAATAATAAAATATGGCTAAATACAAGTGTTTTCATATTACACATTAGTGGTGAAGAACAAGAATATATAAACTCTCAAAGTTGGATTATTTCTAAGAAGTATTTGAAACTTAGGTAGAGGTGAATGACAAGATACAGTTTTATGGACTCCCAACAGAGGACTGTGTAAAAGAAGAAAGACATGTTCCACAAATAAAAGATATATTTCAGAACAGGCATGACCATCACCATCAACACTATGGCTGCTAGGCTTGTGGCTTTGTTTTTTTTAACTATCTATCATAGTTTTATGCTTTAATTTATTTTGTTAAATCATTTTTGTAGCATGTTTTATAGTTTCTTTTCATAAATAATGTATGTGTCTTGTGTGATGTGGTTGTGCTATATGTGTTTGGAACCAGTAACATTGCTGCGGTGAAAGCAGAAAGATGGAGGAGGAGTAGTGAGTCATGTGATCAGCAGAAGGGTAGACATGGTCAGTATGTAGGACATTAATGGAGGAGGAGGAGAGAATGGTATCAACATGTTGGAAAATTTCACAAGATCTCAATGTAAGGGGCCAATGATAAATAGAATATGTAGACAGGCAGCTTTGCCAGGAGATGATGGTTTTGTGAATGTCAAGTATGACAACTTCCTTTTCACCAAAATATACCTATTCTGTGTGATGTAGGGTTTTGCTGTTATTATTACGTGCGACACAAAAGGAAAACTGAACTGACAATACTTTTAAGAAATATTGGAATATGATTACTAAACCAAACATAAAGTTTGAAGTTCATGGGAAAAGGCATCACTGTTGCGCATTTCTATTCTGAGAGAAGGTTCAGACATTTGGCAAGGACAGGAGTCAACTCAGAGAACAGTTTCATGATAATATTGAGGTATTGTCAATCCATCCAACTTTGTTGGGTTTCATAGACTAAAGTTATCATCAGGCTTCTACATGATGTGATATGAAATTCTCAAGTCCAGTGAAAAGATGGACTGTGAAAGGATACATTACAAAAACATTCTTTAAAAATCACAACAGTAAACCAATTTTACAAGCTATTTGGAAATAGAGTGAAAGTTACAGTTGATAGAAGTGGCAATGGCAGTGGTGGTGGCAGTGATGGTGTTAGTGGTGTTGCAGTACTTGTATGGAAAGTGGCAAGATAGCAGTTGCAGCAGAGAGCAGACAGAATCAATTTTAGGTTCAAATAATGAAAGAACAAAGAAATATCTCAAAAGACACAAAGTGTCAGATTTTTTCTAAAAGACACCAAACATTTTGTGAAAATAAACAGAGATGTTTTTTACAAGAAATAACAAATATTAGTCAGTTAATGGATTAATAGGTTGGATGCTTTCTAACTTTGCATAAAAATCATCTTCATTATACACAATGTATGTGCATACATGTGTATGTAACTATATATACTTATACATACAAGAAAAAACACATTTTATTGTAAACAATTACGAAGCTAGATATAATATAGTTGAGGTGCTTGGTGTTCTTAACAATACTAATAAAAAGAGTTTAAAATTGAGAATTTATAAAGTTGCCGGCCTTGTGTCAAAAACTAAAACTATCATCATCATCATCTTCAGTATTATTATTACTATTATTATTATTATTAAGGCAATGAGCTGGCAGAATTGTTAGCATGCTGAGTAAAATGCTTAGCAGTATTTTGTCATTATTATGTTCTGAGTTCAAATTCTGCCAGGGTCAACTTTGTCTTTCATACTTTCAGTTGAGTACTGAAGTCAATGGAATCGACTTACCTCTTCCCTGAAATTGCTGCCTTGTGCCAAAATTTTAAATTATTATTTTTGAATTATCTTGATGTGAGATTGTTGAACCAAAAAAATTTTTCTTTGGAACAAGCTACACCCAACAAGCCTCAGGTCACAACAATTCTTTTTATGATCCTTGCTGTTCCAAGTAATGTATTTTGTGCATTGAGCAGAATGCTTCTGGCATTTCTCCTGGCTCTTTACATTCTGACTTCAAATCTTACCAAGGCCAACTTTATCTTTCATCCTTTCTGGGTTGATAAAGTACCAGCCAGTTGATTACATCTGAGGGGCAAGATAGAAATCAACTTGCACCTCAGAATTGCAATCCTTGTGTGGCAGCAGCAGCAGTAGCAGTCATCGTCCTCATAACAAATAGCAGAAGAGATGAGGTCTCTGCAAGCAAGTCTTGAGTCATGATCTCCTACTGGTCACCCAAGGTTCCCTCTCATACAGATATGATTTATAGTAAATTTATGTGTATTGCATACAACACACATTTTGATCAGGGAGATATAGTTTTATAGATATTTACTGTAATTTCTTTAGTGACCTTGCATCTGGATTTTAAATTGCTAAAATACACCGCTTTTGCTTCATAAACAAAAGTATGTAGATCATTCATAACTATCAACAAACAACTTTAATCTAGGTAACCTAAAGAAGGCTTTTGATGTTACCTCATTGTGTAAGGTGATGGGGAAGACGTGACTGAATTGTTCAGTAATGTTAGTCATATGAATCAGCTGTTAATACTCCTTAAGACAACAATACAGGAGTTCTTATTGTATGCTGCTAAAGAAGTTTGAAATCTAGAAGAATAATCTAATATAAATGCCTATGAGTGTTCAGCACAAGGGAGATTGGTAGGAATTAGGATCAAATTGTGCAAAATATGTGTAATCAACAGCAGGAGCTACTTACAAATTCATCCCTTACCAAGGCAACATAATAATGGAGGTAGTAATAAGGTTACTACTGATGAAGCTCTTTACCTTCTGTCATGCTATGAACACATTGTGTGCAGCAAGTGCAAGAAATATGGAAATGCAGAGTAATGACATGCAGATGCTGAATGAGAGAAGCTAGGACAAATAGGTTAAACATGGTCTTTTAGGTGTCATTGAAAGGCTAAATGCAAGTGAGCCAAGCATTAAATGGTACGGCATATGACTTGCTAGAGGTGAAATTTGTGAGTTGAGAGTGGAAGGTTTCTGTGGGAAATCTGGAAACAAGTAGAGAGAGCTCAGAGCTGAAGCTGAAAATGCTGGTTGTGATAAGCAGAATGAGGCAGGGCTGTGGTTGATAGTGATACCGCATATTCAAGCAAACCATTCCAACAATAGAAAGATTGGATGCGAAGGGAAAAACAAATTTTTATAAAGAGAAAGGAAAAGAACAAAGAAAAAATACAGGGGGTTGGACAAAATAATGGAAACACCTTAAAATTTCAAACAAATTTATTTTAATATGGGGTAGGACCACCTTTGGCAGTAATCACAGCTTGAATTCTACGAGGTATGGACTTGTACAAAGTTTGAATTGTTTCCAAAAGAATTTTTGTCCATTCTTCAACTAAAACAGTCTCTAGTTCTTGTAGCTATGATGATGGAAGATATCGACTCCTTATTTGTTTTTTCTAAAATACATCATAAATGTTCAATGATATTGAGATCTAGGGACTGTGGTGACCAGATAAGATGTTCAACTTCACTAGAATGTTCCTTGCGTCATTCAGTAACAACTTCAGCTGTGTGAATTGGTGCATTATCATCCTGAAAGATTGTGTTTCCCTCTGGAAAGAGTTCCACAACCATAGGATGAATTTGATCACATAAAATGCTTAAATAGTCTTGACTATTAATTCTGCTATGAAGGGAAACCATTGGACTGACAGATTTCCAAGATATAACCCCACCAGATCATCACAGATCCTCCTCCATGTTTAACAGTTGGAAGAAGGCAGTCTGAGTCAAATGCTTCTTTTGGCTGCCTCTACATGTATACTCGGCCGGTGGTTGGAAATAAGGTAAAGGATGACTCGTCCAAGAAAATAACATTCTTTCACTGCTCTAGAGACCAATTCTGTAGGTTTTTACTCCACTCTAAATGCTTTGCAATGTTTGTTTTGAAAGTAGTAGTTTTTCTGATTGCAGCCCTCCTGTAAAATCTGGCTTTGTGCAGCTCCCAGCAAACATTTTTTGTGGAAACTGGGCTCTTGAGGTGGTCATTAAGCTCTGCAGTAATTTTGGGAGCTGTACTTTTGTGATCCTTTCTAACAATTTGCATAAGAGTCTGACGGTCCCTATCTGAAAGTCTTGGTTATTTTCTGGAGTTTTGTTCCAATGAGGAGGTTTTACCCTTTTTCTCAAAGCTGTCATTACTTTCGAGACAGCACTACTTGATACACCAAACATTTCGGCTGTTTTCATTATGCTAGCACCTGCCATATAAGCACCAACAGTTTGACCTCTTTGAAAGTCTGATAGCTCTGTCATTTTAATGAATTTTAATTACCTTTTTCTGATAACTGAAAAGAAACAGTAATTTTAGCAAAACATATTAAGTGACACTAATAATAAATCAAAAAACATAAAAATAAAACAAGCTTTTGACAGTTTTATAGATATTTCAAAATTATGATGCTATGATGCAAGGTGTTTCCATTATTTTGTCCAACCCCTGTACTTATAGAAGTTAGTTTTTGCCAATTTGGATGGGTCTCCTTGACAACTGTATATTGCCAAATATCCAAATCTCTTATCTCTGTAAAGTTCAAGGTCCTGAGATCAACCTTCACCACTTTGTTTCAAGTCTTCCTGAACCTCCCTCTGCTGCAAGCTCCATCCGTTTTAAGTGAATGGCACTTCTTTATCCAGCTGTCCTCATTCTCACGCATCATATGTATACACGATTACTGATATCTTTCTTGCATACTACATCTGATTCCTCTTACACCCAGTCTTTCTCTCAGCACATTTGTATGTTGTTCATGCACACATATTGCACATCTGAGGTAACATGCTCACTTCCTTTCTTTCCACTCAAATACTCAGCATTCAAGGCTCACATCTTACTACCATATAACATTGCAGTTATAACACAAACACCACACAATCTGCCCTTGAATCTGGAAGAAGCCTTTGTTACCAGTAGTTTCCTGAACTATCTCTAACCTATTCTTACCCAGGGTGCTATACTTTCAGAGCAACCACCTCCACTGCTAATTAATCTTCTCAATCTCCTAAGTAACAAAAGCTATCAACTACTTGAAATGAAGCAATCAGATATTTGAGAGAGTTTATTTCCAGTGTCTTCAAAGTATGTACTGTTCCAGTCCATGTATCATATATGAAGCTTCACAAAACTTATTCTGAAAACTATATCAACAACACTATGCAAACCACAGAATCAAGTAAGAACAGCTGTGTAATTGATACTTTATCATAGTATAGATGCACATGCATGCTATGAATGAATGTATATGTGGTTGTCTCTCTAATGCTGAGTACATATACACTTGTGTGTGTATACATATCAAGAATGCCTACTCAAAGAAGAGATTCATATTATATGGCCTGACTCTCCTTTTCAGGTGTAATTCTTGTCTGTCTTGACATATTTTGCACACAGTCTTCCCTAGTTTACTATGTTTCTTTTATATAGTGCTTTCCCCACTACAATGTTTGCTATGTTATGGTATAATTAAAAGCCTGGCAGTGTAGTTGTGTTTGCAGAGTTTCTCCATTACTGTTAGATGACACAATTCCATGTAGCATGGCAACAAGCTTGACTAAATCAACCTTTTATTTTAAATAACTAGATATTTTTCATCCACAAGTGCAATAAGACCAAACCCCACATTAGCCTCTTCAGTTATACAAGAGCGTCCTAGATTTATCTTGTCATTCCCATCATCTATATATATATATATAGGGATGGGTATATTACCATGTCTTGAAATTACAAATACATATATTAAACCACATTTGTCATATGGTATGTACAGCAATATTCTGCTACAGATAGCAAACAATTCACAAAGAAATAGTTATGTTTGTTCAGTGTATGTGTGCGAATACACAGACTTGCATACAGGTGATATTGTAAAAGTAAACTAGTTGTGAATATCAAAGATGTACAGGAAGAGTGTTTAATTTTGGCTTTCTGTTACATTAAGCAGATGAGAAAGAAAAATCTTTTCCTACACTGGTTAACTTCCTGCATCTAAGTTTCCTAGAAAAGACTCATACTATTCTGAACAGTAGAAGTGAAATGCCTTTAGTACCTGTGGGTTGTGTGATCAAATCCAAATACAAACTGGAGATTCTGGTTATGCTTCTAGGAAAACATTTTATTTTGCATTAATAAACAAACTAGCAGATTATTCAAGTGGATAATCTTTTACTCATTTCATGCCTTGAAAATGAAACTAAGCACTGGCCCTCAAAAAATCCTTGGATTTTAAATATATACATATTCCCAAAACAATGTGACTTCAGGCAAGGTTAAATGACCAATCCAAAGATACAAACATATTCAGCTTTTGAACCATGGCTGCATGTTAAAAATAAAGGGTTACTGATAAAGTGTACATAGACACACATCAATTTTACATTATAGTTATAGACAATGAAGAAACTAAATTGTGGTGTCTTTTTGGTTAATTTTTTAATACTATTTTCTTCTTTTTTACTTGTGTCAATCATTGGAATGCAGCCATGCTGGGGTCCTGCCCTGAAAGGTCTTTGTTGAAAAATTTATTCAAGTATTTATCTTAAATCTGGTGCTTATTCTATCAGTCATTTTTTACCAAACCATTAGGTTACTGGGGCATAAACAAACCAACAATGGCTACCAAGCTGTAGGGAGACACACACACAAACAGGCTTCCATACAATTTTTATTGATCAGTTTCAATGCATGAGTTGGCCTGTGACATGTAGCAGAAGACACTTGCCCAAGGTACCATGCAGTGAGACAGTCCAAATCCACAGGATTGACAACCAAACTTCTTAATTACATAGCCATGCCAGCGATAAGTTTGATCACGTACTACTTAATTAGCAAGGCATGAATTTTGTTTCAGACTTCAAAAACATGACACCTAAATCAATGGTAAAATATAAACAGATTTAAAAATACACACTTCAGACTGATGTAAGTGTGTAACAGCTGATGTTCACATCTATGAGAGTTTTATGCCAATTTGGACATTTGAATCTTGGACACATTTTAGAAGTACCATCCTATAACAAAATTGAATATATTTGTTTGTCAGTTAAGTAGACTGGAGGAAGCACAGTTATGTGCCTTTCCCAGGCTTTTAACTACCTTCTATAATAAATCACAACCTGGTTCTGACTCCCAGTACATAATCATTTTCACTTCAATTATGTTGCCAAAGATATGAACTTCATTTCTCTTGTCTGAATTAAAAGGTCTGGTGCTAGCTGAAATCATTAGCCCCATTATTATATCAATAGTAACAATAATAATGATGATAGTAATAATAATAATAAAATTTCAACAGTAGATGACATCTTAAGTACATGATACTTAAAAAATAAATAAAATGAAAAATGAAAAATCTAATATCATTTGTCAAACTTCACATAAAACCTGACTGACTCATTATGCATGACACACTATATGCTACTATTTCTAGTCTTTTTTTTTCACTGTAGAGGAAAGAGGAACTGATAGAAACTAAACTGACACGTGAAATTTAATATAAAAATCCTACACACACACACACACACACACGTAACTAAAATAGTAACAAAAAATTATACAAAATATTCCTGGCAGGCTTTTATGTCTTTTGCATGATTTTGTTCCTGTCTGTGTTTATAGCTTAGTATAACCCTCCCGCTTCTCTTAATACCATCCATTCTGTCTTCTCCACATGGTCACACATTTTCAATAATAGTCGCGATGCAAGAGGCTGGTGACCATTTATTATCTAAGCTGAACTCTAGACAATGCCCAGCAGTAGTGACATAACCTCCAAGCACAACAGATTAGAAAGAGGAAAAGACAAATCCACATACACTCCCATCTATCTCCTTTCCCCCCAAGAAGACGTTCGCTAGTCATCTGCTACATTAGCAACCATTTCAACGATATATATGATTACACAGACAAGGTTAAGTCGGTCTGTCGGTCACAATACATTACTGGTACTTTATCGACCCCAGTGGAATTTCATCTCACAGAAAATTGAGCAATCTTTAATCATAAGTGATAATCCTATCAAAAATGTTTCTTATAGCCATGAAGTTTGAGATTAACAGAAAAAAAAAAAAACACCGGAAAATTGAAACATTGTGACTCAAGAGAAATAAATCTAGTCAGGAATCGAAACAGAACAGTAGATTTGACTAGCCATGATCCTACTTCCATTCTATGGCGCTCGCCATAGTGATTATGATTTTCGAATATAAGCACGAGGCTTCAAAATTTGTGGAGAGAAATGAGAATACATGACATTCATGCCTTTCCTTCAGAAGGAATATCAACGTCTTAAATGAAAGGGCTACGGCGAAGAATAGAATCTGTTAAGTAAAAATATAGCTTGTTTCCAGTAGAGAATAAAGTTAATTATTTTAGGGGAAGGAGTATAATTTGAGTGACTACATCAACTCTATTGTATTACTGGTAACTGATTTTGCCGACACCACCCTGCGGAAATAACGATTAACAATATGTGGCACACTTGTCATAGCATCATCCAAGGGAAATTAGACATCTTTAAAGCAATCGGCAGAGATATTTCCTGAAAGAATTTCACAAGGAACGAATGCGTCAACAGAAAGGAATTTACAGTGTAGTAGCAGCTTAATCAAGATTTCCAACATTTTTCCTTGACATAAAGCATAACATTTTTTGAAGGGGAACTGGGAAGTTGAGGTGTTCAAGCTTTTATCAAATTTAACGC
>JARUKP010000392.1:0-11828 GCA_029874955.1 Octopus insularis | reverse complement strand
TTTGTTTTTTGTTTGTTTTTAATTTCCCTTCCTTTTTGTTATTGTTATTGATGGTGGTGGTGGTGGTGGTGGTAGTTGTGGTGGTTTTGCCGGTTTTAATCTCAGTTCGGACCGAACAAACTTATATCAAAGCGTTCCTACCACGACCGTTCAATATTTATTTTCAAACAGTCCAGCGTATTTTACAGTATTTTACAATAACTTGCTCATTTTTTTACGATGTTAATATGAGTTTTTGAGGACAATTTGGCGCTTAATCCTAGCATGTTACAGGAAGCAGCCACGTGTTTTATTCTTCAACGGACATGTTTGTTTTAACGAGTTGCCATAGGATAATAGAAAAGACAATCGAATTCACGGTCTAAGTTTCGATCCCTATTTTATCCCTTATTCTATTTCCCTTCCCTTATAACCACTAACATCTTTAGAAACGAACCAGCCAGGGTGCCTCTGCATTGTGACTCGAAGTGCGAGTAATAGTAGCCGAACCACCTTCATATTACAACCTAATATCTTAAATAATGATAAGGCGGTAAGCTGGCAGAATCGTTAGCACGCCGGTTAAAGTGCTTAGCGGCATTTCGTTTGTTTTTACGTTCTGAGTTCAAATTTCACTGAGATCGACTTTACCTTTCATCCGTCCTGGGCCGATAAAATAAGTACCAGCTGAGCACTGGGGTCGACAAAATTGACTATCCCCTCCTCCGAACTTGCTGGCTTTGTGCCAAAAGTTGAAACCAATAACTTAACTAACGAAATTATTCATTGCATAATGAAGTTCTAGATACCACAGAAAAGCGAATGGTCATGGCTGGAATGTCTTTAATCATAGATTTTCTTTGCCGCGGTTTGCCTCGGGCTAAATAACAGCATCTTTAAAAGCGTCATGAACGTCACTGCTTCCCATATCTTCATCCTCTTCAAACATCTGTTCCCATAGTTATGTAACAATTGTCACTAAACTAATAGCGAGCGATTTAGTAGTAGTAGTAGTAGTAGTAGTGGCTACTGTTGTTTAGGTTAACACTGAACTAGTTTCCTTTCTTGTTCTCAATCTTTCCTCACTCGTCTCTCCACTTTCCTTCTCTCTTTCTCTCTCACTCTCTTTCGCTGTCTCTCCTCTCTTTCGCCACTTACTTTCACTGTGATCCAAATTGTGCATTCACTTCCGGTCGACCCATTCTACTTCTCCAGTTTTCATTCTACTTCAGTCCTACCAAGTAAACAGACATCTTAAATTCGGTATCGTGCATTTTTCTCCTCCTCTTGCCTCTTTTAATCCTTTTTATTCCATCTGATAAAAGATTTTACTCGAAACATCAGATTCTCTTCTGTGTTTTCTTTTGGCGTATTTATCTTCGTTATACACTTTGAGTGTGGGTTTTTTCTCACTCCATTATTGTTTTTCTTGAACACTTTATAAACAATAGAGCTATTTAAATATGTGCATTTCAGCATATTGCGGAACAACGCAATCTATATTACTGGATATTCATTAAAATGACGAAACATTTCCTGATATTGAGCCCCATGTTTTTCCTCAGTCAAACCTCTCTAGAGGAAGGGGGAAAGGGTCATTTGAAAGCACGTCGTTGTTTTATATAGTAGTAGGGTCAGTTCACAATTATCGGACTGGGGGCAAATGATTGGACGTCATGAAATCACTAGTGTAGTATCCGGTCCAGTTACTTTATGGGTATACTTTGATTATAATAAAAATGGATATGCATTATTTGAACGCTCGTATATTGAAATTGAATGTTTAGGTTGAATAACATGATTCGATTAACTATCTGCATTATAACAAGCTATTCGGCTCAAACGTTAAAACAATTATTTTCGTAAATCCAACCAGAACGCACTCCGGGCATGTTTTTCCATTGTGAAATATAGCAAGAACAGCAGGAATAACAATGAAATTTTTTCTTCAGTCATATCACTTTGACAGCATTTCATAGGGAAGAAGCATAGAGAAGGAACGACGCAAAAATACATTCCTAATATTTTTTGCCACATTCTCAGTTTCGATTGGACGACAACGAATCACTATGCTTATTAACTTCGAATCATCTTCAAATTTTAACGATATTTCAGATTGCATCAGCTACAATACTGCAGTATGAAAAGGGATTTTTTAGTCGTTTGCAATAATTTGTGTTCCTGAATTATTCTAGGACATGACTTTCTTAAAAAAACACGACTTTGTTACATTTAAACTCGGAGGAGTTCAGCTTGTTTCTAAGCTGGTGACTTCTCGCATATTTTCCACCTATTCACACTTATTCGAAACCAACTGCGTGTAATTCACGCTGCTTTTTTCCACGTGATGAAATTTTATTAAGGAAAAGCGACCATATCGCCTCTTCATGGTAGCATTATTGATCCCTCAGTTTCTCTGTGTCGAGCATAAGTGATAGTAACAAAAAATAATGGTAAACAACGTTTTCTTTTCGACTATGTACAAATACGAAATTACAACTGCATTCTAGCTACATAACCACTTTCTAATAATCAAGAACTTGTGTATGTTCTACTTCCTACTGTAAATTCTATATCTGAAAGCAGCATACCATTAAATTCTGTCATCACCACTACACCTACTACCACGCCGCACACAATAACAATGGGAGCTATACACTGCATTTCAACTTCTGGTGGCTTATTCTAGTTTACAGCATTACTCTTTGGTGTGACTAATGCCGTAACTGCTTCTCAAAGAGCGAATGATGGTATAATTACCGACAATAATATCAAAGGAGTTCACGCCTATCCCGACATTATTGTCGATGGCAGAACTATCGAGGAACACGATGGGAATTAAGCTCAATTTACTTCAGTTACTTGGAGACTCGAAAAGATATTGAGCATTGACAAATGTCTTCGCCAGAAGTCTATTTGCTGTTTGTTACTTCAGGTGAAAAATAGAATATAATTCCTCGCAACATGATTCAGAAAAGACTGAAAAACCTCGTTGTTCATTCGACACTGAGAAATGCTAAACCACTACAATGGTTTACGTATGACTTTAAATGAGTATGTCACCTTTCGCGGAACTAAGCGTTTCACATCAGTAAAGTAGAGGAAAGAGAATTTTTAAGTATGCAGTCTTAATATATCAATTAGGTCAATACAAAATTCGCGGGGAAAGAAGAAATGAATAGTCATTTTACTGCAAGCCGTAGGGACAAAAAATCGAAACGTACACACGCACACACTCACACACACACACACACATATACACACACACACATACACACACATATGCACACTCACACACATACGAAGTCTGATCAATAAGTATCTGGACTGTTGCCATAATAACGAAGTCAAGGCATACAGAGTGAAGCCGCTTGGCACAGATTGACCGTGAACTCTGTTGTGCATTCGCACTAAGCTTTAACGTTCTAACTTACTTCCGCTTTTTAGAACAATGCTCGGAAAGGAGGTGTGTAACGTGTGATCGTCGCATTGACCATGACTGAGAAAATTGTCATGGCGATACCTGCTCAGAGGCCTACGCAAGGTTACAGAAAGTGTATGGAGGCTAGTGTATGAGTCGCACACAAGTGTACGAGTAGTTTAGACGTTTCCAAGATGGCCAAAAAAAAATGTCGATGTTGACGAACGTTCTGGGAGATCCGCAACCAACAGAACTGGGGAAAACAACACAGATGTGCATGCAGTAGTGAGGGGAAATCGTCGAATCACCATCCATGAGTTATCAGAGAATGTGCAGATTAGTTCAGTCCATTATCACTGAAGATTTGGGTATGAGATGCGTGTCTACCTAGTTTGTGCCAAAACTGCTTTCAGCTGACCAAAAAGACACTCGGGTTTCAATTGCACAAAATCTCCTTGGTTGTATCGAGAATGATGAAAACTTTTTAAAAACTTTACGTAGGCCTCTAAGCAGGTATTGCCAAGCTTTTGGCAAATTTGATGTAGATTCTCTGCTCAACTTTCTCAGTCATGGTCAATGCGACGATCACACGCTACACACTTTCCTTCCAAGCACTGTTGTAAAAAGCGGAAGTGGACTACGACGTTAAAATTTAGTGCGCATGCACAGCAAAGTTCAAGATCAGTTTGTGTCAAGTGACTTCATTGTGCGTGCTTTAACTTAGTTGCTATAGCAACAGTGCAGATACTCATTGATCAGACCACGTACATATTTTACATATATTCATATATACTTACAAACACAAATACTTAGAAATAGAATGTGTGTGTGTGTGTGTGTGTGTGTGTGTGTGCGTGTGTGTGTGTGTGTGTGTGGTTTTCTAACTTACGAATGTATCGTCTGCACTGCCTGTTATTTCATTACCTAACAATATTTTCCCTCATATAAGGTAATGCCAGTATACATTGGCTGGTCTTATGTTCAACAAGGAGTTTCTATACACTACTCGACCTTTTGCAAACAGCTGTCAAGCCTCCTTGAAATCACACCCAATCGCCTTAACTAAGGAATATATTGGACACTATAGCTTATTGATTATAATATACCAAAAAATTATCACAACCGGAACGCTTTCCATCGTATGTCTGTTTGATCAGAGCTAATTTCCCTTCTTTTACTTCGAAGCAAAGAGAGAAGGCCTCTGCAGGATCAGTCGATTTCATCGAAATAGCAGTCAGATTTCCCTCAAATCACACCCTATTGCCTTAAATAAGGAAAAGACACATTGAACAATATAACCCTATATGTACAAAAATACGAAATTATATACATTATCTAAACTAAGAGAGAGAATTTCAATGTTTCTTTGAGTCCATATTATGGATGTCTCTCTTCAAACAACCGTTCTTTTTTTATCGTTCTTAATGCTCTTATTTTTATTGTTGTTATTGTTTCTATTGTTTTTGTTGCCTTTTTGTTTCTTTAGATAGAAATAACGTCATGAATTCAGAGATGTTTCTGCTGTATTTCATGTTATGCCTCGCAAGCCAGGGACTAACATATCCCCATGGTGGCCCTGATTCGTCTTGTCAAACTATGTTACCAACTGGCCACGGTGTTCCTCCTCAATCATCTCCGGCACCATACAAACTAACCATTCGAAAATCTTCGTTTAATCCAGGGGAAACTATTCCAGGTAAACATTATTACTGTTAGTTCACTGTTGCCTTTTCTTTTTATTTAAAGTTTGTTTATTATACGGGCGCAAGCGGGAGTGTGTGATGATAAGTTGTTCCAGGTTTGGTCTCACTGCATGGCACCTTGGATAAGTGTCTTGTACTGAAGCCTCGGGCCAATCAAAACCTTGTAAATGGAATTGGTAGATGAAAACTGAAATTCGTCGTATATACATATATATGTGTGTGACTGGGTGTATCGATGTGTATGTGCTTCTGAGTCTGTGTTTGTCCCCAAACAGAGTTGGTATGTTTACGTTCCCGTAATTTTGTGGTTCGACAAAAAAGCGATCAATAGAACAAGTACCAAGCTTTAAAAAAATATACTGGGGTCGATCTATTCGACTAAAAATTCTTCCAAGCGGTACTTCAGTATGGCCGCAGTCTAAAGACTGAAACAAGTAAAAGATAAAAGATATCTCTGCAGTGGCTATGACATGTAGTTCATTCCCTGATAAGACTAATGGTGTTATTCAGTGGCGTCTTAAAGCGTAGACACACTGGGGTCTCAAAGGTTTAGGGGTCAATATGCATGCCTATGGTTTGCTCTCAATAAATAAATACTATAGAACCTAATGCGTTGATTTGCCCCGGGGCCTATAATGCTAAGACGGCCCGACTTTCATTGCCCAGCTTGAATATGTATAGATCAGTGATTGCAGAAGAAACATGGGTGAGGAGAGAACCGAATGATTTGGGTCGAATACTTGCAGCAGTGTAGATTCCGCTAAAGGTACCCAAAGATCAGGTTGTGATGAGTAGTGTGCTAAACATTCTATTCGGTTATACTTCCATTACATCACAGTGTCTTCTCTTATAGAACCTTTTGTCGATCATTGTTGTAAGGAGGTGTACTTCACTTACTAAGCCCTTCGCTCCCAATGGATCGGAGGCCATCACCGACTTTCTCCGCTTTTCTCAACTCTCGGCTCACTTAGCTGTTTCTCTCCAGTTGAATCCCTGCTTTTACCTTTCGTATTCTACAGCACGGCCTCTTATGTTTCCCTGAGAGAGGGCCTTCCTCTCCCAGGTCTTGTGGGTTTTGCATTTTCATCGATGCTTCTGTAACTGTTTTTCTTATGTAGAGGTATTGCATCTATCCAGACCCGAATTTTACCTCTGAGAAGAGGTAGTCCATATTAGTCTGGCATCTATCTTTTGCAAAGTCCTGCATGGGAGGCCCTAGTAGAAGAGTTTGTTCCCCTGACATAGCTCCCAGGTTCATTGAAACACAGAAGCCACCAGACCGCAGGAAGATCTGGACCTTGTGGTGGTGTAATCTAGTGTAGCTCTATGGAAATGACAAGCTATTTGTTGACTTGAAGTATAAATTTTATTTTTTGTTTCCAGAGAAAATTACCTAACAATAGACTAGTGCCCTATCCAGGATGGGATTTACCTGTAGCAATTAATGTAAACTAATTATAGGCACTAGCACTGGCCCAGGTAACTGAAATTCTTTTGAGGATATTTTTGTTTATTTGTTAACTCTAGGATATCAGTGAGCTTGACGCGGTTAATGTTCTGTTTAAGTGGTTGCCGCTCAACACTTGCAAGAAAGATATGCAAGAAAGATATGATCATAGAAATTCCAAAGAGACAATGTTCTAAGGTGAAAGGGCTAAGAATAGAGGTATTGCAGGGCCAAGGGGATCGAATGCACCAAGTAACGAACGGTGGGAAGGCGAGTGGTTGGAGATGCTCAAATTATAAATCCCTAAAGACACTTGTAGCAAGACCCAGATTTAAAACTAGGAAAAGCAATTAATATCCGGCCCGATAACTGGCTTAAATCGATCCTCTCGTTCTATGGACTCGAGCACGGCTGCGTTGTTAAGAAGTTTACTTTGCAATTACGAGGTTTTGAGTTCAGTCCCCTGTATTCCAATTTGAACGGGTGTCTACTCAGATCAGTCGGACACTTGGGAGTAAAACGAAAATAACGTGGGAGCCCGTTGGAAGAATCGCTCTTATTTCGTGAGGCAACCTAAAACATAAACTAATTTTGCTAACTTGATCTGTTAACAAAGCCACCCGACCCTTCGGTGCCTTTAGAGGAGTGCATTCTATTGCAATCATTCGGGTCAGACCTCACCGTTGAGGACAACTTGTTTCTTTCCTCTTCGCACTCCCGGGGGTCCTAAAAAAAGGTCATGGATGCTCTCCTCTTTTTCTGGCTAATCTACATGCACAGAAGTGATTACAAGTAGCCTAAGGTTTCTTTTCTAGAGAAAAGGAAGAAGTGGACAATGAGACGCCCTTGCTTTTCCCAGAACATAATCTGTTCTACTAGAAAATTGAAATAGCGATGCATGTTCAACTTTCCAGTATCTTGTACTTTGCTTTATATTGTTCGTCCAGATCGTTCTAAATGTCATCTTAAACTTTCTTCAGTTGTAATGAAAGCTGATAAGGACTATTTCACTGGAATCTATCTACAAAGCCATCCTGTAGTTTGTACACCGAACCAAACTATGCCCCTGGGGTTTTTCACAACATTTACCAGAGAATTCCATACACGACATTGTTTTGGCATTGTACACGTGAGTAGTTTCTTATTATTACAATTATTATTGAGGTGGTCACCTGACAGAATCGTTGACACGCTGGGCAAAATGCTTAACTGTATTTCGTCCATCTTCACGCCTTAAATTCAAATTCTGAAGAGGTCGACTTTGCCTTTCATCCTTTTGAAGTCGATGAAATAAGTACAAGTTGGTTATTATTAAGGCAGTGATCTGCCAGAATCGTTATCATGCCGGACAAAATTCTTAGCAGCATTTCTTCCGGCTCATTTACGCTCTAAGTTCAAATTCCGCGGAGGTCAACTTTAACTTTTATCCTTCCGGTGTCTACAAAATAAATACCAGTTGAATACTGGGGTCGGTGTAATCTACTTCCCCTTCCCTTTAAAATCGCGGGCCTTGTGTCTAAAATTAGAAATAATTATTATTATTATGCCATTGGTGGATTGGCAGAATCGTTAGTGTTAGACAAAATGTCTTGAGATATTTCTTCTGGATCATTATTTTCTGAGTTCAAATCAAATCCTGCCGAAGCTGATTTTGCCTTTCAAACTTCCGGTATCAATTAAACAAAGTATCGGCTAACAACTGGGTTCCATTTACTCAACTATACCCTTCCCGCATAATTCCAGGCCTTTGCCTATATTCTTTTCTACTCTAGGCACAAGGCCCGAAATCTTTGGGGAGGGAGCCAGTCAAGTAGATCGACCCCTGTATGCTACTGGCACTTAATTCATTGACTCCGAAAGAATGAAAGGCAAAGCCGAAGTCGACTTTGCCTTTCATCCTTTCAGGGTCGATAAAATATGTACCTGTTGAGTACTAGGGTCAATGTAATCGACTTCCACTTCCTCTGAAATTGCTGCCTTGTGCCAAAATTTGAAACTACTATAAGACGTTTTTGTGCTATTCTTTAGATTCGCTTATACAATTCTCTAATAAATGAACCTATTGTTAATGCTTCAAATAAAAGAACGAACAAACAGAACTTTATTTATTCAAAGATCTTGTAAGTTCGTGTTTAAATGAAGTTTTACTGTTTGAACTTTACCTGTCATGCAAATATGATGTTAATTCAACGTGTCAACATGTCAAAAAGGCTCACCAGTGGCTGCCTCTGTCTTGTCACATGTAACTCTTTCCAAGATGGGTTGTTAGTCTGATACCTACTGTTTACATCAAATCAATGAGAACGTAGAGATAACTAAGTAGATATGAGGTATTGTACTTCCATCCATAAATCTGACCGTTCATATTTTCGGCCAGGAGAAGACTATGGGAAACCAGGCCAGTGTAATATTTCCTATTGTCTCTACGTTGTTATCAGTTTTTCAGTGGTTGACCCACAACACCAACACGTTTGCAGAACTCTCTGATGGTGATGTATATGTTTTGATATTAACTATTTTGATGGTGATGATAATGGTGGTGGTGTATATTTTGATGTTCATTTTTGCTAGTTTTTCTCTTATTTCGTGGTGACCACGACACACGTTTTGAATTCATTATTCAAGCAAATGTCTCGACTCACTCATTTTAGTCTCCGTATAGTTTTAACTTCTCTCCGTGATGATGAAAGACTGAAGTCGTCCACATGGATCTGAAATAATATTATTGCATCTAATAAGATTCTACTGCTTTACAATTTATGCCACTTCATGCATAAAAAGCAATAGCGCATGCTTAACAGTTAATGTGTTCGGCTCAAAATCGTTAGTTAAGTCGTGGGTTCAATTCTCGGAACGGGTGGAGCCTTCTGTCCTTGAAAAAGTCACTTCATTCTACGTTGCTCCAGCAGCAGCTGAGAAGATAACCTTGCAACGTACAGGTGACTCGTTAAAGTGGAATCTTTTACTCTCAGCCTAAACACCTTGACAATACGGATAGACTCCGGCCTCATGAGTTTTTAGGTTTGAAAAAAATGGGCGTTTTTGGAGCGGGGAAACTTTTTGCGTTTTTGTTTTTATAAATTGATTAATAAGATTACAAGGTTGTACTTGTTTAGCAAGTGATTTGGTTTAAGTCATGTAAAGTAGAAAATGAAGCAGTTACATCGTGGAAGAATTCATGATACCCACATAAAACACAGATACACATATGCATAATTGCATATACAGTTTGATGAACTTTTGTTTTACTTTCTTTATGTTCTGAGTTCAAATCCCGCAGCAAAAGTATTACACACAATTAAGTCAGATCACCTTGTTGTACGCCTACAGTTAGGCTACTGACTTAATTCCATTGTATCTTCACTACTGCGTCTTCAGTATTGTATCTGTAGTAAAACAAAGTGTTAGGTCACGTTGTAGATGTGCAATGCAAATAATCTTTGCATTCTTTAACAATACTATCAAGAAGTAAAAAAAAAAGTGAATGTAGCAACACATATGCGTTTTAAATAGCTATTGTCATTCTAACGAAAAAAATTTTAACCTAAATTATATCAGTACAGTAGGACCTCACATATGTTATATTGGGAATCGAATAACTTCGACCAACTATATTAACCATCCAAGTAATTAGTAGATAAAAACGCTTTCTGTTTACACTCTGAAAACAAAAAAAAGCAAAGAAAATCAGTTAACCAAAGAAGTAGTTCTTTAAAGCTAACTGGTTAAAGTAATAGATATGTTTTAGTCATATTGGACCTCCTCAGAGAATATTCGACTCACTTAACAAGACAGAGGTTGGTCTACAATACTAACTAAAAAATTTCGATCAACTGAACTTAATAGTGTTGTTTCCCTTGTTTGCAATTTTTCGGCATTTTAAGTACAGGGTTTTTGTTTACTAATTGTTTGGATAATTTTATTTGGGTACCCTATTGTATTTGTTTTCAGTATACGAAGCGACAGTAGATGTATTTCCTTGGGCCTATATAAAATCATATTAAACATAATCATCAATTTAAATGCAAAAGTACAATAAATCAACTCACACGACTCAAACTACGTGGCTTTCACCCAGCAAGCGATAAATATATGATTTGAAAAGATAAATACATGGTTCGAATCTTGGTCTGTTTGTCTTTTCTGTTTAGAATTGATGCTCATAGTATCTAATATAATTTTTCTGGTGTCGCTTTGATAGCATTAATACGACCTGATTTGAGCCAACAGAGACCTAAAGACATAGAAACCATCTTGAATTTATCTTGCAAGTACAAATTTAACTCTTAGTAGTATCTGATTGGAAGGACATCTCCTACGCGCCCACGAAACTTTAAAACATGCGGCACTGAGTCAAACTGTTATTAAATATACCATACCAAATGTATACGAAATTAAACTCATACCAGATGTATTGAATTTCTTCTTGAGTTTATCAAAGATGTACACATTAGTGACATTGCGTATCTTTGCAAATATGTGTGCGAGTATATACGTACACATTTACATACAAATGTGTGAGTGTTATTCGTATCTTTATTTTCGAATAGTCCACGGTGACCCAAGCCAACAACAGAAGGAAAGTCCAAGAAACCGTTTATTGGACAGCACCAGTTAAAGCAGTTGGTCAAATCGTGTTCAAGTAAGTACTTCAAATCTGCATTCTATCTCTACCCAAAGCCTTTCTCATTTTTAAATCTGACGTTTATCTTACTATTTGTTTTATATATCACACATTCTCTCTATCTTTATCTCTCTCACTCTCTGGGAGAGCAGGAGGAGGGAGAGCAGGAGGAGGGAGTGCAGGAGTAGGGAGAGCAGGAGGAGTGAGGGCAGGAGGAGTGAGGGCAGGAGGAGGGAGGGCAGGAGGAGGGAAATTGTCACAGATTATATTTACAGATAAATTCCTCTACATAATATCGAGGTCTCTTTCTTTTGTCGTCTTTCCTATCAATGTATATATATGATAAGCCTCTCCCAGTTTCCGTCTAACAAATTCACTGTCAAGATTCTGTTCGGAGCGAGGCAGTTACCCTATCTGCCGTGCAGTGGGGTACACTTAGAGCAATGTATGTGGTTCGGAAGTAAATTTCTTATCACTCAGGCACGCAACAATGTCTTTTTATTGTTTGTATTTTCTTTTTACGCCATTTCATTATACTATCTGAATTAAATAACTTGCTTCACTTTACTAAACTCATTATTTCTTTAACCCTTTGTATTTTCGTTGTTTATAATTATAGTCTTTCTTTTCGTATAGTTTCGCCCATGTATTATA
>JARUKP010000391.1:0-11832 GCA_029874955.1 Octopus insularis | reverse complement strand
TCATAGTGAATGTGTTAGGAGTGAAGAAGTTTTTGTGAATTATTTCTAATTTCTGTTCATTTTATTTAAAGGTCTTAATAATGCTACATGGGAATGTGACTGGTCATTGATTCAGAGAAAATAAATGGGGTTGGAGTAGGAGTCATAAAATAAAACAATAAGTTTTAGCTTGTTACATATGTTATAGAATTGTGGAGGAATTATTTTGTTAACATGCATCTTGACTGCATGTAAAAGACATACCATTGACTCTCTCTCACACACACACACACACACACACACACAGAAATGTAATAATTTTGCAAAATCAAATAATTTATGATTTCAATATCAGTTTACTAGCAAGAAACATTCATTTCCCATTAAAAATATATTTTAGTGTAGATAAATAACAATTTCACTTTTTTTTTTTTTTTTTACAAACTTTTGCTTTTGGTTGTTTTCTATTGTTTTGTGAAACTTTCGCATGAATTGCCGGTAAAACGCTTGCATGTATTTACTGCTTAAATAATTTTAATCATTCATCCATGAAATAGTGTAGCAACACTACAATAATTCTTATCAAGTAAAGTTCTGAACCTTGATGTCCCATGTTTGTGGCACACTTTGAAACATCTCTGTACAAGTCATTGAGGACAATTATCCATCAACCAGACATCATATTCCACCAAAGAACTATAGAGATATGTTGTGGGCATTTTAGGTATTAAATTTGGAAAAATAAATTATGTTCTGAAATAGATTAAATGGAATCTGCTATCCTTATTTACTGCTTGTGTGTATTTGTGTGAAGGAGAAAGAGAGAGAGAATTAACAGATTATCAGTATATTACTTTAGACAGATTTGTCTTTATATGCTAAAAGTTTTCATGATTTGCATAATTAAATGACAGGTACTTTTACAATGTCACATGAAATACTGACTTCGAATAACTGAATCTTATCTGCATCATATGATAAGTTTTAACAAATTATTTTTATTATATCAATTCTTATGTTTTAAGTCAATATCTATGCATATCTGCTGTTGCATAATAATTCACAGTGGGCTAATGTTTGCATTAGTGAGAATACACAAATACAAATATATACATTCATTTGAACCTGATAATTCCCTCCATCATTGGCAAAATGAATGTAAAGCAATATCTAGATTACTCAATACATTAGGACAGGTAGAATCTATTATTTTATATTATCATTATTTCAACATGCAAGATATATGTATATATACAAGGATTGCCCTGAAACTAATGCAAAAGTAGGCATGACTTTTTTTTATTAACTATCAGAGGTTGTTCAAATTGATCATGTTAGTAGAGTAACTCTTCTTCCATAAGAAAGTACAACTCAACATAGTCACTGTGTTTGCACCATAATTGAACCCAACTCTTGAATTCTCATAAAAAAAATTTTCAGATGTTATACCCACTTTATCACAGCTAGCTTCACCTCATCTGTGTCATTAAATCATTGTCCATGAAGGCAGACCTTCATTGGACCAAACAGGTGGAAATCAGAAAGCACCAGATCCAGGTTGTACAGTGTATGAAAGACCACTGACCAGCCTAGTTTGCTGATTGCCTGGTCCATTGCTAAAGATGTGTGTGATTGCACGATGTCGTGATGAATATAGATTGTTTCCAAATTTTTGTTCAGTCCCTTCTTCCTTGTGTCTTCTTTAAGTGTTTTGATGGTGTCATTGTACTGCTCACTCTTTATGGTAAAACCTTGTTCCAGAAGATGCTCTTGTCATCCCAAGACGCTGTCATTATGACATTCTGTGCTAATCGCTGACTCTTGAACCATTTAGGCCTTGGAGAACAGGAATGGAACTCGTCCATAGACTAAGCTTTTTCTCCTGGATCATAAAGTTACACCCACATTTCATTCCCAACCACCCATTAGGTAAACAAACGTCTTCATTGGCTTCAAATGCTTCCAGCACTGTGCAGATTTCCATCCTTCTCTTCTTCAAATTGGGTGTCAATTGCTGAGGTACCCACTTTGCACATACTTTCTAATACCCAGTCTTATACCACTTTCTGCAATGCATTGTGACCACATCCAGTTGTGCAGCAAGCTCACAGATTGTGACTCGTCTCTCTGCAAATCAATTCCTGCTTTCACTGGTGATTCATGCCAATCATTGCAGTTGATAGTCTCCCACTGTGCGGTTTGTCTTCAATACTGATTTCCTCTCCTTTGCTCTTGGCAGTGGTGTCATCTCTGTTAACAACCTCTGGCCTTCTATGGATGTGGGACAGCCTGGACTCCTCCTTTGTCAAGAACTCAATGACAGCATGTTGCTTCTGCTTGGAACCCATTATTTACTGCAATGAAGAACAGGAAGAAAATATACTATAGAGGAAGATATACTTTACTCACATATGCAATTTGAGCAACCTATGTCAATTACTATAAAAGTTATGCCCTCTTTTGCATTACTTTGGGTATTATCTTCAAGTACACACACACACAGTGTATATATAAATGCTAAAATAAGGTTATTATGCAAACATACACAAATAACATTTTAAATTAAATCCATTCCATAAATATTTGAAAATATCTTACCCATTATAGAGATTATCAACATTAGGTAACATCTTAACAGCTAAATACTAAAATATTAATTTGTTGGTGATGATAGTGGGGTGTTTTCCTTTTTCAAGTTACTTAATTTTCTGGTATCTGTCACTATCCAAAGGAGCAACATTAGTTTATTTCATAGGTGTTATATGAGCTGTACTTAGTTCAGCAGTTATCCATCTGTTGTCGAGAGTTTTTTTCTGTCATGTTATTACTGGTATCCTTTGTATTTTTCCCTGCATCTTTAATTTTCCTGCTTATTTACTTTATTTGTATCACAATATTAAGAGGTTTTAGCTTAAGATAGAGGGTTCTTTTTCTTTTTTTTTGTGGTGTTAGGAAGGGATTGTATCCATAACCTTTGCAGGTTCTCCAAGACTATTCAGATTGATGTGATTGATGATAAGCACTTGAGCTGCTGCAATTGGATGTCTGTAGATGGGAAGATCACATTCTTGAAACTCAGAAAATGGTTTTAAAGACCCACTTGAAGTGAAGAATAATCAATTAACTTAGTCACTGTAATATTGATTTTTGCTTCAAGCCTTGAGGCATGTAAACAAAAATTCAACTTTTTGAGGTTTGAATGTAGAACACTGTGTCATGGGATTTTTTAATGTAACTCTAGTAGTCTAAATTTCTAAATTATTTCACCTATATCTTCATTTTCTTTGTAATTGAAATAATTTTTTTAGAGCCACAAACAGAAACAAATGATATGTCTGTTGTAAGTAAAATAAAATGTCTCTTGCCTTATACTAGATAATTTTGCTGAGCAGAACCATTCTACAAATAATTATCAACAATTATTTTTTTAGATTAGAAGTCAGATCAAAAGGAGAATAAAATGTTGTTATATCTTTCATAGGATGAATGGAATTATTAGTTCAGAAAATTGAACTATTCAACTGAAAACTGAATCCAAGCCAAAAATTCTCTTTACTTAAGTTACCATTGCTCTATTTGATCTATTATGATGACAATTGTTTTCTTTGATTTAAAAATATGTAACCTGAGATCTTAGAAAATGAAATGACAAATTTCAATGTTTGTGGAATTTTTTGTTTCTCATGTTTCAGTCAAACATGGTCAGTTAAATTTATTTAGGAGAAACTAATATTGTTGCAGGTTTTTAGAATTATATCTAAAACCTTTTCAATTCTTTCTATTTCTCTATTGTATTTTTAAAATACTTTTAAAAATCTTCTATAATAACTATTGCATTGATATATTCTTTATTTTATTACTATGTATTCTGTAAGTATACTGGCAAATAGACACATTCTTGGAATGGAAATATATAACTAAAGTAATTGAGGTATCCAGAAGGTGACTCAATAATTAATCTTAGCCAACATGACAGCTACAGTTATTTCTGAATGCAGTTTATATAGAACCTGTTGATATTAGCTGTGGTCAAGGCTGTTCAAGATTTGTGATGCGAATAGCCTAACCATTTACAACACTGATTTCAGAAAACCAGCTAACCACCTAATTACTGACAACCAGGTGAGCATGCAAGACAGATAGACTTCACACTCACCAGTAAATAGGAAAGACAGATGATTGTGAATATTAAGTCTTTCCATTGACGAAGAATGAACCACTCAATATAGAGTAACGATAAGCAGCTTTGGAGTTATATTGAAACTGAAAGTTCTCTCTGCTAGACATAAATTCAGAAAAGTTCTTAATGATGTATATATGTCAGAAGAGTCACTGACCAGATTGGCAACAATCAGATTGAAAGTTACATGATAGTCGAATGGTACAGTAGACAGAATTATAAAAGCTTAGAGTCAGGCCAGGAAGGATTGAAAGAAAGAGGGGAACACTATCAGATAACTGGAAGAGAGGCTAGATGTCAGGTATATTTAATAAGGAGAGAAGTTGATTAGGAAGGGAATTAGCTTAGATATGATGCAGTTGGGGCTTGTGCCAGGACAGTGTACTACTGATATCTGCTTCCTAGCAAAACAACAATGAGAGTTCTTGTTTTGAGCAAGTCACTCTACCTGGCATTGATTGATTTGGGGAAGGTCTTCCAGAAGGTATTACAATATGTAATCAGGTGATCTTTAAGAAAGTTAGATGTAGATGAGCAGTGTGTGAAAGTAAAGCAAACTATATACAAAGATACTGTCAGTAAGTTATGAGTTTGCAACGAGTTCAAAAGGAATTTAGTATGCTGTAAGTTTTGTCAAGGCTTGGTTCTCATCCCTTTCATGTTATTATAGTTCTTCAGGTCATAACAGAGGAGTTTAAGATTTGTTTCATGGGAACTCCAGTTTGCCAATAACTTAGTTCTCATAGCTGAATCTGTAGAATATTTAGAGGATTTTTCAAACTCAGAAATATAGCCATGGGACACCACAAAGTAAATCTGGTGAAGAGATGGCAAGTGACTGAATCAAGTCACAAGAAAATATGCTGGAGAAGATTTGTTCAACCTTTGGTAGCATGAAAAACATGAAAATGCTGATAATGTTTATGCATATGATATGATGTACACCCTTAATTCATTAGGTTGTAGAGGCACCACTTAAACATGCTTTTACTTCAAATTTTATACATGTGTTGCCATAGTGTACATGTTTTATGACTAGTTACTTCACCTATCAACAACCATGAGTCAACAAGAGCATCTATAGGATTACTTGATATACTTGAAATAACCACCAGATTTCTCTCAAACCATATTCTATCATCTTAGGTTATATGCAACTGGAATGCAAATTAGTTTTGATTATTTTCGATTATGATGTAAGATTGAGGGTACACTTGAGTCATATATTTGATTGAATGTTTCCATGGGGTCTTTTCTGTTGTTCATCATCATTTTTTCCTTGAGCTTTTTAAGGGTTTCTTTACTGTTTTAGATTTCATTTGTGGAATCTTATGCTTTGCATATGTAGATTCTGTTGTGATGCTTTCATTGGTTTGTGGTAGATGATCTTTTTTATTTATTGTCAGTTGTTTTATTTTCATTATGTATCTTTCTGTGAGTTCTGTTTCAATTTTTAGCATCTTGTAATTGCTTATTGTATATTCACAAATGTTCACAGTGATATTACATATTTTTCCTCAAGAGACAGGTATTTCTATTCAGTGTTGACCTATGAGAGGACACCATCACTGAACCATATATTACTTTATTTTCACATCATGATTGCAATGTGCTCGCACTACTAAGTTCATTATATATCCTGACTTGGCCAGTCATACTTTTGTTGCTCATTGATTTATTTATGTGTATAGAGGATTTGTTTTTAAAATGGCATTTGGTTTTATTGTAAGTTCAGTTGTTTCATTTTATTGTGTCTGTATTTAAAAGTTCTTTTCATTTTGCCTTGTTGCTTGAAGAGATTATTTTCTCCTTATTCTTTCATACATGCTATTTAAATAGTATATTTATGTGTAATAGTCACATATAATACACAAAAGATTCACTTGTAATTAGTGAGATCAGTTTGTTTTATTTATATTCAAAAGTTCCATAAACTTCTGAGTCAAAAGGTTGGTGACAAGAAGGGTATCCAACACTGTTTCAGAAAAAAGAAATCATCCAACCCATGCTAGTATGGAAAATTAGATGTAAAACACTGATGATCATTTAGTGTGTAATAATCACATGTAATACATAAAATAAGTGTCATGTGTACTTACTGGAATCTTTATTGTATTACTTTCTTTAGGTTACTTTTTTTTTATTTTGGCATTGAATTTGTTTTTATTGCTTCTGCTGGTTGTGTTGTTGTTATTGTTTGCCATTAGCGGTTGTCTGTGATAGAGCTCAAGAGAAGAACTGGATGTTGCAGAGAGATAAGTCTGAGCCACAAATGTGGTAACAAAGAATACACCTCCAACAAAAGTAGAAAAAAAATTAATAGATCATCAGGGAAAAAAATTATGACGACTGAAATTGGACAGCCAGTTGTAAACATAGACATTTACAGTTTGACAAATACATGAGAAAAAGAAATGGTGATTACCAAAATTTTAACAACAAAAACAATAATAATAGCAATACATCTTTTGCTAATGATACGTTTTCAGAGGGAAAAAGTAGACATGGATCAATTCCTCCCAAAAGACATATAGAATAAGTATGTCATATAACTAAGACATGTAGGAGAGGTATGTAACTAAAGACTTTGCCTCCTTACCCAGCAATTTCCTCAAAGAAGGAACAAGGGAGGCAAATATTCTCTGTTTATCAGCATTTTTATAGGCAGAGCATACAAATGTGAGGATGGCCTTAAAACTGTGGATGCGGTGAGAAAACAGAGAAATGGTGTATCATAAACCTGCCCACTAGCTGATACTACAGTGTATGGGGAAATGAAGCACAAGGGTCGTGATCTAAAGATGTTAATATAGGCATTGAACCCTTGATTTGACTTCATTTTTTCAGTATATTGTAGACAGGTGATGAGTGTGGGGGTGATATACCACAAACTGTAGTCATTTGACCACCAAAGGCTACAAAGATATCCTAAAGTTGTACTGTATTGTGGGAGCAAACAAGAAAGGTAATCACAGTGGTTGTGCAGTGAGAAAGCCTAGTTGTTACACTTGTGGGTGTAAAACCCACATAAAGGCTTTCTGCCTAAGGAAAAGGAGGAGAGGAAAGTGATCAGCAAGTAACATCAGAGGCAGCAATAAACAATAGCAGGCAGGCACTATAAACTTCTGAGGATATGCAGGGCAGAATAATTTGCTTTGTCCTCAGTGTTAAAGGGCCCAATGTGAAAGTAGAGCTCTAAGAAGCTAACAGGTCTCCTTCATCAGCAGAGAGACAACCACAAGGCACTACCAGGATACCACGTTATCTTATAAAATTTTGCTAAAATGAAAAGTGCTCAGGAGCAGTTGTGGAAAGCTCTGCTTATGGAAGTGATTGGAACAGAAGATGGTCATGGTTGCAAGGTACTTGATCTCATCTAGGTGGTGGCTCCTCTTTGTGTTGGTAGATTGCTCTTATTTGTTTTATTTGTAATTTTAATGTCTTCAGATATGTTATGGTTTTTCCCCATGCTCCGTTTACATATATGATATCCACTTGCACAGACACATATATGAATGAGTTTGGGAGGTAAATGCTGGAAAGAAGCTCATCATATGTGTGTTTCATACAAAAAGAGTATTGTTTGTCTACAAACTCCTATGTAGACATCTAACTTTGCTTGGTGGCAGGAAGTGCATCCAATTGTAATAAAACTTACTTCAGCAAATCCTGTCTGACCCATATTTGTATGAGTCAGATATCAAAACAATAATATATATATATATATATATATATATATATATATTTATGCATAATCTCATATCTTGTAACTTCTTTTGTTACACACATCGTATATTAAATTATAGACCCTCTATATATGCCTTTTATCATAATCAGTTCCTTGTTTCAGCTCATGTCAATAGCTGCTTAATCAAGATTTGTTTTGAATTTCTTTACTCACAGTTAGGAATTATTTTATTGATTGATCACTGCTTTTTATAGTTCTGCTTGTGCATGATATTCTCAATAAGTATATTGGTATCTATAATTTTGTTTTATGATAATTTCATTCTTTCTTGAAAGAAGGATCTCAGCAAGTTATAAGAAATATTTTTTTCACTTATTCTCTGAACCTGTTTTATGGTATGCATCAAAGTTGTGGCATGTGCTATTTAATATCTCACTATTTGGAGTGTATAAAGTTTGCTTGGCTTTCAATTTACCAATTATAGAAATGATCATCCTGGTTCTTATTCTTTCTTTTTCATCTTTTAGGCTTGTAGCATTTCATTGGGATCAAAAGATAAATGAATTTCTATCTCAGTAAACCCAATGAATTAAAACTCAGAAATCATACTCTCTGATAAGTTTTTCTAAGTTTCTTTGAATTTCCATGGTATTTTCATTATTTTTTGTAAAAAATAAATTATAATTAATGCAACAAAACATCTGAGTATTCACTGAAACTCACTTTATTGTTTCCAAGTTTCATATCTGTATTTTTATGTTGGTATCAGTTGATAAAGTGTCAAAAAGGTGCCATCTGTTTTCTAATCAACATATTCAATTGTGCAACTTGATAGATTTCTCTGCAAAAGCTCACTTTTTAACAAGACAATACTATACAAAATTGCATTAATAATATATAACTGCTTTCATTTGTTAACCACTGATTCTTGAAAGTTATTTAACCCTTTAGCATTCAGATTAGTCTATCAAATGTAATGCTTATTTATTCACTTTTTTTTTTTTAAATTAATCATTTATTACATTGTAGCTTAGAGATTTTGAAGGTGTGATTGTTTATTTTTAGAATGACATTGCAGGGTAGATGTGAGATGCTGGAGATGGCTAGTTTGAACATAAAGCAAGTATACTATTTGGGTCAGATATGGCCAGTTTAAATGCTAGAGAGTTAAGTTTAATCTGTTACATCTCCAAACTACATCCAGCTTTTCGAACTTCAAGCAATTGTACCATTCTATAAATCTTGTTACTATTCATTTATTAAATTGAAAACATAAGCAAATGGCATCATTAAAAAAAATTTACAATTATTTTAGGTGGTTCTATTGATGTTAACCGCCATCTGATAAGGACACTTTTTCAAAAGTTATATTATATCACTAAATATATTTTATAAAATATCACTCAAAAGAAACTCTTAAAATTTTTTAAAAGCAGTTTCAAATTAAACACCACTACTCTTGTAACTTTTTGTTTATTTTTAAGGAGGGAAATCTTCAGATTTCTATGTTTTAATTACAAATGTATATAGAGAAATATAAATAAATGCATCTAAAAATAGCAGTTAGTTGAAAAGATAGAATAAAACTAAATCAACAGAAATATATCCTGTTTAATGGTTTTCTCTCAGGCATATTTTTAAAAGGCTTCACTCATACTGTCATAAGTTGCATTGACCCTTCAGAATGCTATACTTAGCCCTTCAGAAAGTCACACTTAGTCCCTGAAAAGACTGCAAGCTCCCTACCTCTGACATAACCCATTTTATATCATCACAAGAAACTTATATTACTAATGCACTTTAGGTTTCTGCAATATTATATCCTGAGTGTTGAGGAGGTGGAGTATAGCCTAATAATTCTTGTTTTTATTCTGTTTTTGCATTTTTATTTTGACAGAATTTCAAGTTTGCCCATTGTTTATTTAAATTATAATATTTCTTTCATCATTTAACCTAGTTACAACTAAACTCATCAAATCTGAATATCTAGGATTACTAACTTATTTCTTTTTACCAGTTCCTTTTTGAATAACTTAATGATAAATGACTTTTAACTGCTTTGATCCCAGTCAGTTGTTAAGGGGTTTTTTTTTTTTGTTTCTTGTTTGTTCTGTTGTTGCTTTTTTTTTTCCTGAATAATTTGTATCAATTTTTGTGTTTTAATTTTATATATATTCTTCTTTACAAGTATAAGTAGGTTTGTTTTATATTTTGATTATTTGTATACTGTTGGAACATTCCTTACATTTAACATTAATGTGAGTTGTATCAACAAATTAAATGATGCATAAGTAATGTTATTCTTTGAAGCACAACATAATGGTTTGAGCAAACTTAGTCAATTCTTCCATAAATGTATGCGTATGCATGACAGGGACAGAAAAATAGTAGATTGACTGGTTAATAGATTGCCTTTCATTACATTTTTCCTGGAATATGACATATATTTAGCTAGTGTCATTACAAAAAGTAAAATGGTGCACCTTTTTTATTTCTTCTGCCAAGATTTTTGTTACTTAAATTTGCTTAAGTTAGTTTAAAGGAGATATGAAAGATGCTCTGAGAGAAAGTCATTAGATTTGGTCAGTGTATTGGATGTAGAAGTTGGCTGATATAAATATATAATTCATTTATACTAAGGGTTTGGCATTTAAATAAAAACAAACAACTTAATCATTTTAACATCCTTTAAAAATTTTAATGACTAGAAACCAAGTTCAGTTTTTACACACCAGCTTTTCTTCACTCCTTACCAAACTACTTTCCCACATCTTTAAATCTAAGCAATTTATTCTCTGGCTGCATGTGTGTTTGTTTTCCTTTTGTACTGATGTTTGTGTGCTGTTCATGCAAAAGCATCGTGTTTACAGTCTAGGGAAACATGTCTGTCTTTTGAGCTGTTCATTGTTTGAAGAACTTGGGAAAATGTTTTCTTGCTTGGAAATAGATGAGGGTTGGCAACAGGAAGAGCATCTGTCCTCAGAAACTCTGCTTCAACAAGTTTCATCTGACCCATGCAATCACAGAAAAGTAGACATTAAAACAATGGTAATGATGATAATTTTACTGTTGGTTTTCTGATACTCAGATATTATCTATGAGAATGTTTGTGAACAAACATACTTTTAAGTCAGCATGTAATTTACTGAATTATGACAGCTGAATAGTGAGGTGGTGTAATAAATAGTTTTAAAATAATAGCTAAATATAGTTATGATATATCTATACTGTAATAGAGAAAGCTTATTAATTAGTTGGAATTATGTAACTTTTACTAAAAGAAAGCAGTTAATACAGGCTAGACTTTTTGAAAATTTTTAGAAATTCCAGTTTTAATATATTTTCATCAAAATGTGGTTTTGAAGATTGTTTTATCATTGAATATTTCAAGTACATACTTCAACCAGAAACTTATGAGGAAACAAATTCAGCAGGCCACATTTCTGTAGTCATACCTTAAATTTACCCAGCCAGTGTTTACTATTAAACAAGTAGAGGATTCAATTACATTGACTGGTAATATGCCATATGGTTTCACCATTTTGTCCACAGATTCTGCACTTATCACTTTCTGATGTGTTGTCTATTCTGTCTTTGATGTAATTGGTTCTTAATGCTTGCTTTTGGGCAGCACAGATTAGAGTCCCCGTTCTAGTTTTAAATCACTTTTTATCATCCATAGCCATCTTTTTTCTTTGTCTGATTTATCTTCAACATCCCTATGAAATTGTCCATGCAATCTTTCCTTTATCCACCTATTTTCAGTTCCATTCATTCTCAAGTGTTTATACAGTGCTTTATCTTTGCAATTTTCCATCCTACACAAGCCTAACCTTCTTCCAATAATAGTAGTTCTGTGGCATTTTTTACATACCATGCTATGTTGCTTTCTTCTGCTCTAATGCTGTGTTTGCATCCAATCAATCCTCTTCCCCATCTTTTTCCTTGTACATACAGTCTGTCTGTGTCACATTTTGGGTGGAGT
>JARUKP010000390.1:0-11834 GCA_029874955.1 Octopus insularis | reverse complement strand
ATCATCATCATCATCATCATCATCATCATCTTTATTATTTTAAAAAAAACGTCTGATTTAACTCCAAGCAACTTAAAGTTTCGTGGAGTCGGCGCAAGAACCTGATTCGTCAGACACTTGTGCTGATCCTATGAAACTGTTGATCCTATGAAAGTTTACATATATATATATATACATTCATCACTACTTCAAAAGTGCGCTTACAATTCTCTGTGTTTATCTTGTTTTTATATCTTATGCTCTTATGAATACAATAACAATGTCATTTGCTACTTACCGATTAGTTGGTAGTACTCCTTGTACGGACATTCACTAGGTGTCAAAACGATACCAGAAGCAGAAGTGATATCATATAAATGACAAATTTTCATGAGATCATCGAAGTTAAATGATTTGCATTTAGTATTATTGATACATTTGTGTGCACATGCTTCCACATGTTCATACTTGTGCTCTTCCAGAAAAGTTCCTTTTATATAAGCCACCGACACACGGACAAACATGTGCATTACTGGAAGAAAAAGTTCAGATATATAGTTCAATACGTGTGTGTGTAAATATATATATATATATATATCAATGTTTGGCGATTCGTACGTGCATATATGGCCGTGGAATTAGACCATGGAATGAGTGTATGTATCAATATATATACATGAACCCCCTGCGTTACGGTTATCTCAGATTAAGAGATTTCGAGCTTATGGAAATTGTAAAGTACGATCACTAAGTTTTGGATACCTTGTGCAATTTCGCTCTTACGAAACTCGGATTGTGTAATTTTTAATTGTGAACAATTTAAAACTACAATTTCCTCTCAATAGGCTTTTGTGTTGTAATTAAGATCAAAAATATAGTTAGCAATTTGAAAAATTATCATCACATTACATACATACATGTACACATGTTATATAGTGAACATAATGTGAGTAACATTAAGATACTATATGAAGAAGGTAAGCAAATCTGTTTCAAATAAAAATATATAATGTGGTAACCTAGTGTATTTCAAAAATTGAATGGAATGTCTTCGATCTAAAGTCTATGAGGATTGGCTTGAGGCTAAACAGCCACAACATTGCAGTTAACAAGAACAATATGGCTAACACACCACCA
Organism: Octopus insularis; assembly: GCA_029874955.1. Classification (NCBI taxonomy): domain Eukaryota; kingdom Metazoa; phylum Mollusca; class Cephalopoda; order Octopoda; family Octopodidae; genus Octopus; species Octopus insularis. Next base: position 10,718 of record JARUKP010000390.1, on the reverse strand, counting down.
ACAATAATCGCCCACCATCCCTAACATGTAAACCAGTGCAACCCACATTACCACTATTATCAACCAACCAACTTACAAATCCAACAGGCTGCAGCAGATATCAGCATGTACGCCAACACATACATGTACATGACCGTGTGCGCGCGTGTGTGTGCACGCGTGTGTGTGTGCGCGTGTGTGCGCGCGTTTGTGTGCGCGCGTGTGTGCGCGCGTGTGTGTGCGCGTGTGTGTGTGCGTGTATGTGTATGAGTGTGTACGTATGAGTTTTCGTGTGTGTGTGTGTGTTTTAAATCAGGAGCGCAAGGAGCGAATTGCCTGTAAAATCTGGTGACCCTTCACCTAACTGCAACTATATATTTTCTCTTCCTCAGTCCGTCAACTTTTCATCTCATTTGCGTTATTGCATCCATAGGATAAGACAATTTTCCGCTCTCACAATTTTCCGCTCTCACAATTTTCCGCTCTTTCTTTCCTGGGCCAATTGTTTTTACTACATATTTGTTGTGGATAATTAATCGCCGGTGCTGTTAGATTTACCTTCATTTTAAGATGTCAGCAAAGAAGTTATCAAGAAGAACTGAAGGTAATAGTGCGAAAAGGAACTGTAAAGGGATTATACTGTATATTAAACTTGATATTTTAAAAAGTCTTCATAAGGGAAAACTAAGTTATGGAGCCAAAACCTTAAATCTCGCAACGTCTACAGTGGAAACGATGCGTGACAAGAGATAGAAAATTATGTCAAATGCTCAAAAAAACTACTCAGTTAATTGCCCAGACCCTATTTTTCCATACCTCCAATGTAATGTCTAAAATAAAACGTCTATCTGGTGCATAGATCAAAGATCAGAATCGGAGTAACGTGCCGATAAACACGATAGTAATTTTAAAAAGCGCCAAAACTTTATATGACGATTTTCAAAACAAAAAATTTCTAATGAAGAACTCTTTTTGGCTGGCAAAGCGTGTTTGAAAGGTGCAAGAAGTGCATGAATTTGCACGACATAAAAATGACTGAGGAAACTGCGAGTGCTAATACAGAGGTTGCTACTAGTTATCCTGAGCAGCTGAGAAATTGGTTATTGAAGGGCTACACATCAGAGCAAATATACAATACTGATGAAACTACACTTTTCTGGAAGCGCATACCTGCTAGAACTTCTATTTCTCGAGAAGAAAAATCAACACAAGCATTTAAAGCTTCTAAAAATCGTCTGACATTTCTTCTGGGAGGAAATGCCACTAGTGACGTGAAATTAAAAGCCTTACTCGTGTATCATCTCGAAAATCCAAGAGCTTCCAAGGCTTGCACAAAGTTTAATCTACTTCTGATTTGGAGTATGAACAAAAGTTAGAAAATCGTATAAAAACCGATACCACATGTTACTGGATCTAAAAAATGCAAGTTATGCGTAGCTAAATGATTGCATATCCTTTTTAAATCTAAGAATTCCACCGCACTGTGAATTCCAGATGAGAAATTTTCAGCAAATCCAAACATATAACCAAATTTCTTTTGACGAATTGGAGAACACTCGACCCCGTCTTGGGATTGAGCAGCTGTATCACAGACTTTGGACCCCTTCTGTTGATTATACACCAACTAACTTTATTGCTTCTCGGACAAAGAAGACATAACTTTAATTCTCTTCTTTTTTCTTTTCTTCTTTTGTATTTTTTCACCCTTCCAATTTTTGGACCATCTTTCCCTCGTTTTTTTTCCTTTCGATTTCTCTTGTTCAGTCGTCCTGATTTGTAACTTGTATAGATCATAGCTCAGAGCCCATGGATTGCTTTGAAACACTAGGTGCTATCAAAACCTGCCTATACAACATCTCCAGTGTATGAAATTAAGTGAAGCACATAATTATATTTTATATGTATTAAACAGTGTTTATCTTACACAGGATGGGGTATTTTTGTTGATCTTACCTTAACAGAAAAGTAAACTATATGCATGTGTGTGTGTCCATGTGTATGTACATATAAAGTATGTACGTATGTATATATAATATATATATGAATGCATATATGTGTATTCGTGTATGCATATGTATGTATAATATATATAAATGTACGTGAAAGTAGGGTGAGTGTGCAAGTACGTGCTTTTTGAATGTGAAAACAATGTTTCTCCGCTACGCGAAGTGCTGTAATTATAATAATTCCGTTTGACGAATTCAGTAGGTGGATAAGATATTGCTTAAACCTCGCCACCCGAAATCCAAGTCATATTTGTTTTTTTCCATTTGATGTTTTCCATGAGCATTATTATCAAAAGATATGTTTTACATCCTCTTGTTTAGCATACTATTGTTTTAAATATTAAAATGGGAAAAGAGAAAACACCAGAGATTCATATGGTGAAAACTTACCTGGTTTTAAGAAAACTGGATCGATGATAGGTGGGACTAAATGATAAAAGAAAATACAAATGATTCTTATATTACATTAAAATATATTTATACGAAAATATGCAAAATCCTGGGTTTGGAACTTCAGTATGATTTTCTATTAACAAGATCTTCGATAAATTTAACATTTTAGGTGACCTCTGGAAAAACATGTTTAATACCTTTACTCAAGCTCATGTAACAACCAACACAACTTGAAGGTATCATTTTACATCTAAATGAACTAAATCATATAATGTATTCGCTAGATAGTATGAAACTGTTGACGATAAAGATAAAAACATCAACATATAGACTGCCATTTCATGGCCTCTAACGACTAAACTATTATCACTTAATATTATTAAAATTATATACTATTTTTTACGTAAACCTTACAGTACCTGATAGTGCTGGTATTTGAAACTCTTAGAAAAACCAAGTTAACATCTACTCTGCAGTCTCAGTCACAACCACCTCACCTTAGTTTGTAAAAGTGTTACCAATCAGTTGTAAAATTAATGTGCATTCTATGGCATTAAGTTGATGATAAATCAGGTTTAGGTTTGCTACCCTAATATACAAAATTACTTCAACAACGGGTTTGAATCATTAGTATATCACTTCCAATTGAACTATTTCATTTCTTTGAAAAGGATATACTTTCTAAGAACACATTATAGTTGTATTGTGCAGGAAGTTATGAAACTGAAGAACTTCCCTGAACATTTTAGTTTGCATTGTTAATAACTCATGATCTGGAGCACGTGAAAGTATTGCACACCATAACAGTTGTTAATTTGAAATGACATGTTATAAAACGACTGGTAATATAGACATCTAACTTTCATAAAATAAGATACAATGATAAAGCTTACGTGGTGGTTTCAGCGTCTCTGAAAAAAGAACAAAAATTCATTAAGTACTATGAAAGAGCATGAAACAGATTTTCGTGAATACCAGTGGTATCATAAATAGTATAAGGAATTTCTAAATGCATTCATATTGCTGCTATACTCACATTTTTGCTCTTCGAATCTTTCGCCAGTAAATATTTAGTAAATAGAGGAAGGGAGAATAGATTTCATAGTGAATTGATCTCACTTATATGTATACTGTACAGGTGACGAAAACGCTTTTATTGATTTACAAAAGAAAATAATGTATCATGGGAAAAGAAAACTGTCAGAAAATTATTATTGTTAACCTTATTGAGGCCTAGCAGTTGTTGTGTCATATATGAACGTTTGATGTAATGATAGATATAACTTAAGGTGAATGATCGACTGTTGGACTCATGTTAATAATGTCACCTGGCCATAAATTTAAACAGTCTGGTTGAGCTAGCTATTAAAAGTTTACATTTTTACGCAAAACATATTCGTGAGCATACATCTTAACCCATTTTAACCCAGGTTAACCCTGTCGAAATTTTGAAGATAGTTATATAAATAGGGATAACAAACATACGAAAGCATCCAGTTAGCCTTTATTGCAGTAAATAAACCAAATACAACTGTCTTTAAATGAGGAATGTTGGTTAATATGCATTAAAGATAGATTGGTTAGAATATTATACATCAGTTATAGCACTGGTAATTTTTGGAAATAACTTTTTTTGCGTCTGACTAAAAGAATGTTAATACAAAGGTAAAAGTAACTTCTTAAGCATAACATCCAAATTATTCATACTTTCTTTCACAAAGTATTTTGAATTGAAAATAGCCTCAGTTCATGATGTAATTTGTCAAGAACTTTAGTCTTTATCTACTAGCTACACATTGATGTTTTTAAAAAGATCAATATCACAAAGCATTTGTTTGGAAATAGAATGTTAAGTTTAAGTACATTGAACTGGGTTCAAACACAAGTTTAAACTAAGACTAAATATTTCTCTTGGAAGTAACTAATCTATAATTTGTCTATAATGATTTGTATTTGGCTAGCGTATAAGTAAATTTATGAAATTTAAAGTCAATTATAATAGCAGACAAGTTTAATGATATTGTGCATAATAGGATACTCAACAATCTCTTTATCTTTATTACATTGAACAAAGAAAGAAGAAACGTTTATCTCTGTTGAAGTTAATTTCTTTTGTCAGGTATATATGAATTTTCCCATTCGCCGGGGAATATATATGAAATCAGCATGCATGATGTAAAGCTAAACACTCAACAGTTCAGCAAACTGTTGTACAGTACATTAATTGAATGTAAGTACATCAATTTAAGAAAGCTTACTGTAGTGACAAACAATAGTAATTCATAAGAGTTTTGCTATCAAAAGAGTTGAAAATACATTAGTGGCATTATCTTAAAAATGTATATGTCACACAGTTATCTAAAACATATGGCCTTGACGCTAATAAAAAGTAAGATGTATATTTAAACTAGGTTCTTTACTTTGTCTTGAGTACAAAACGTCAATCTGAGCGCCCATGATTTGTCAATGTGTTACTTAAACTGAGATTGTTTCAATGATGAGTCAAATATTCCAGAATTTTCCTATTTGTCAACGATGCTCATCACAGATAATTTGCTTCAACTATTTTTGTTGCATATATACAATGCAACAAATCACTTTCCAGTATGGACATTAGTATGTAGAAAATGTTTTTTTTTCTTTCTTTTCCCTTAAAATTACTTGCAGCATAAATGAATGTTAGTGGCATCATATGAAAATCAAAATGAAACGCGAATTAGAATTCAAATTCAGCCTTGCTTTTCTAAACCTCAAATGCTTATCATCACATGAACAGTCCTGCAAATCTAATCTCAGTCTTAGCTTAAACTACTAAAGGAATATTTACAACATACATACCTTGTTTAGGGTACATTACATATGACTTTGCAAAAACAAACATGCTTATTACTTATACTAAATACATTTTATCCATGTCCTGTGTTGACCTTCACTTAGGGTAAGCATAAGGTGAAAAATTACCAGAATTGTAAAAGCGTTCGATTGAATGTCTCGCAGCATTTGTTTAAACACTCAGTGCATTATGTTTAAATCATGCGAAGGTCGACATTACAATTCATTACTTCGAGGTCGATAAAAAAGACTGTCAGTAGATTGACAGAATTCTAAGAAAGTCAGACACGAATCTTTGAGTATTTACTCCGTTCTTTTGCGCTCTGGTAGCAAAGACTTCCTTAAAACGGTGGTGTTTTTCAAGGACACAACAGAGACATGAAGAATAAATATTTGCTTGCATGAACAACTGTTACACTTCTACAAAACAAACTTACCCAGGACTACATACAGATACATACAGGTAGTCAAGTCTGAACAATAGAGACATCTAGAGAGAGTGTAGGTTTGAAAATTTAAACACCGATCGCACAATCGATCAAATATGTAATAAAAATCATTATAATATCCTTCAACTTACTTTTGCATTCGCCATTGAGAGGAGCATAACCTTCAGGGCATTTGCAGATGCGTTCACCAAATTCAATTAGACAATCGGATCCTTTCGGACATGAACGGGTCTGATTAATTCTTCCATTACCCAAACACGTTATCGATTGTGAGCAGTCGCTTGATAATATAGTTGTGTTAACCTGATTCAAAGTAGAAGAATTAATATTTTCAATGATGGACAATTTCAATAATGTCCTCTTTCGTTCACTATATTTTGCACATTTAAGGTGGCGAGCTGACAGACTGCTTAGTGCGCCAGGTAAAATACCTGGTGGCATTTTGTGGTGTTGGTATAATCTACTTACCTCTCCCCTGAAATTGCTGGCCTCTTGCCAAATTTTGAAACCAATATATGTTACACGTATTATTCTATGTTATTTTAGATATGTACACTAACGTCAACCATGATCGTGTAGATTTATGACCAATGACATTGCATGGGTAACCATCCGATTTTTCTAGCTCAGACGTACTGTATCAATGATTACACTATCAAAGTTTGCCGTCATCTGTAGTTTGGAGAGAAAAGATTTGCATATATTGGCCACTACCAATATATGCAAGTCCTAAACCAGGACTATGTATACATTTAACAGATGTATGGTGAGCTTTGAATTACGGAGGTCCTACAGAAAAATCATTTCATCCGTTTGATGACAGCAGACGAATCAATACCCAGAGTACACCGCACCAAAAGGATATGTGTGTGTGTGAGTGTCTGTAGCTAAGCATATATCAATATCTGCATGTATGTATGTATGTATGTATGTATGTATGTATGTATGTATGTATGTATGTATGTATGTATAACAGCAGCTACAGGCAGTCATTACGAACAAACGAATTTCAAAAGCAAATTCACTACATTTACTGTGGAGAAAGAAAATGCTCTTTTAGAGTAAAAGATGCAAAAACACCATATCTGCCCAGTGTTTCCCTCCGGCGGATTCCTACACGCATGTTTCTGACTCTATAGCCTTCTTCAATGGAAAATACCGAAGAAAGATAACTCAGAACAGATTCAAAGACGTGATTTTAACTCAAAAATAGACAACATCAGGAACTGAGTTGCGCTAGTGGACCGCCTGGTCGAAATAAAAAAAAATAGCAGCACCAGTGCCAAGCAGTGATAGGAAACAAATAAAATTTAGCTTAATTAAAATATGGTTATGACATTCTAACTTCTACTGGAAAATTCACTGTCGTGAATGTCTGAGAGTCCGCTAGAGAGGAAGCACCGGCCAGATATACAGGTTTTACACATTTTACTGTAAGAGAATATTTTTTACACCATAACTGCATTGCCACAAACATATTTTAACTAGCATAAAAGTCCGTGGGGGGGGGGGCGTGAGTGTGTGTGTATGTGTGTGTGTGCGTGTGTGTGTATGCACGTGCGTGCATGTGTGTGTACGGGAGTATGTGTGTGCATATATATATATTCGTTTATATACATTCATTCATACATATTGTACATACATACATACATGTATATGTGTATATATGAATGTATGTTTGAATAGATGGATGGATGGATGGATGGATGGATGGATGGATGGATGGATGGATGGATGGATGGTGTGAAGTATGGATGCTTTATGGTTATTCATCCTTATTTACATAAAACAAAAAGTATTGAACCAACCTGTAGATACATTCCGCCATACATACAACCACATTGTGATATTGGTACACATTCCTTTCCACTGAGAACATAGTTTCCTTTGCATACACATCCATCAGTAAGATAAGCAGTCGGTGTGGGATTTCTGTTCATGCAAGTTGGTTGGTTGTTAGGAACATTAAATTTGTACATCGTGTTCGCCCTTGTACTACAATCCAAATCTAAATAATGAAAAGACATATCGTTCATATCAAGGATAATAATGGTAATGGCAGAGATGTAACTGAAGAAGACGAGGATACGGAGGTGAAAAAGAAGGCGTTACAAATATATGAAGGTAACCGCAGTTAAGGAAGGCATGATGCTGATTTTCTGTTATTTTATTACATATGTAGAACGCAAATCTTTGAGAAATTATTCTAAATATTGCAATGTTTGGAGGAAAGTAGAGTTCTAATTGTGCTGACTTTGAAATATTTCAAATGATTATAAAAATAATGTAAAAGAGATATCAAAACTATATAGAATGAGAGAAAAACGGCACGAATTAGAAAACAAATTGCAAGCATTTCGTATCAAATAAAACATCTACTCACTGCATCCCAAAACTCCTCTCCAATTAACTAAAACACCTTTTTCTGCACATTCCTTGACAAAACTTTCGAAACTTTTGCAAGTAGCACTTGTTTTATGCTTAGTTGTCGTGCTGTAAGCACAAACATCAATCTTGCAAGATTCAAAATGTTGTCTGGCTGCTTCAATTCCTAATTTATTTATACATTCTCCAAAAATTCCACTCTCGTCTGTCATAAGTTCACATCTATGAGTTGTAGTTGCAGGACAATTGGTAGTGATATCAGTGACATTGCATCTAAAGTAAAAATAATACGAAGGAAAATTCATTAATATACAAAATTCATTACTCTGACTTCGCTTACAAGGCGCATTCTTCTACATCACGACATAACTATTTAAAGCGATAATAACGTTTGCTTGCATAAAATCAAGACAGACATGATATTCCTGACCAAAATTAACTACACGAATTTTATCGGGGAACATGGCTCAAAAGCGTAAAACATCCAGTGCTTACCTAGTAGCGTTTAACAGGATGATGGATTAAACCTACAAACACAGCAGGACATGGCAGGAATGAATACAAGATGTGTGTGTGCGGGAGAACAGATATTTTGTCTGTTTTGATACTTTCAGTGAACAGACTCCGCCGAAGTCGACTTTGCCTTTCATCCTTTCGGGGTCGATTAAATACGTACTAGTTATGCACTGAGGTCGATGTAATCGACTTAATTCCTTTGTCTGTCCTTGCTTGTCCCCTCTATGTTTAGCCCCTTGTGAGCAATAGATAAATAAATAAATAGATTCAGTGAAGGTGCGCGGCTTAGTAGTTAGGGTATTCGGCTCACGATCTCAGGTTTGTGAGTTCAATTCCCGTCGATGCATTATGTCCATAAGCAAAAGACTTTATTTCACGCTGCTCCAGTCCACTCAGCTAGCAAAATTGCGTAGTAACTATATTTCGAAGGGTCAGCCTTGTCCCTCTCTGTGTCACGTTGAATCTCCCTGAGAACTACGTTAACGGTACACGTATCTGTGGAGTGCTCAACCACATGAATGTTAATTTCACGAGCAGGCTGTCCTGTTGATTGGAACCCTCTTCGTCGTAACCGTCAGGGTGTCAGTTAAAACATTTAATACAATGTGTATTCATTTAGCATATATTACCTACTGGGAACTTTTTTAAGAAAATAGATTATCAGAAAATGCGTATTCATTATTTAATCATAAATTATATATTCTGTAAACTGTCTTAGAGAGACACAACGAATTTACTGCAATATTAGTGAAATGTAATTTGATCTGCCAAAATTTTTCTCTATTTTTGTCAATCAATTTTTATAAAAACACTCTCTTAATATTAAAACTGTGGTGCTAAGTATACTAACATAACAACACAGTTGGATTAAATGGTTTTCACATTCACGATACTAAATGTTTTTCGTAACTTGAGTTTTGTAATCGGCATTTTTATATTTTTTATAACCGTAAAAAATGAGTTTCTGTTAAATAGTTTCCGCAGAAATGTCTGTAGCTGTTCCTGACGAAAGTATTCCCTTCAGGGACATTGAGTTGAACATAATATGAATGAAACAAGACAGTATTGGTGAGATCATTGAAATCTAAAGTCACGTTGGTTGTCTAATTATTGAACTCACTTCTGGATATTTTAATTATGTATCAATTATCTACTGATAAGATCTATTACGTATTAAATAGGGACTGTTCCTTAAGAAGTCTCCAATGTTACATCTCTTATTACTTATTCCAAATGTATCTGGGATCAATATTTATTTTTATAACCAGAGACCTACGTTCAAAAGAATTAGTCAAAATAAGAGAAGTTTTCGAAGATGCTCCCAAAATATTGAGTCGCTATTTGAGGTTTTGCAGCATTATTCCCGAAATATTACGACGAAATGCTTGAAACTTTAGAATTACCAAATCAAGAAAATCTGGAGATAATGTTGGAGGGGAGACTCCCAAAGTGTTACCAATGTGGTGAAAGAGGGCAGTTGAGAACGAAATGCCCTAGAGCAGCAGTGGAAATTGTAGAGGAGAGTATTCAGGAGAATATAATGGCGGAGAAACAGCAGAAACAAATAACAGGACAAGACGAGAATTTTGCGGTGAAAGCAAGAAAAAGAGAGAGGAGGAAGTTACCAACGATAGTGTAAATGAAGAAGTACAAAACAATGGAAGAGGTAATCCAACCTACTACAAGAAATGGGGAAGATTCACCAGTAGGATCACCAGTAAAGGACTTACTAGTACAAAAAAGATTCAGACCCACAAACACTCAAACACATAGACATACAAATGCACAGAAATAGAGACAAATAGATACAAGATATCTTAGAATCACAGAAACCTAAAAACATAGGCACACAGATGAAATATGTAGAATTACAGTCAAACAAACACACAGACACACAAATACCCAAACACACAGACATACACAAACACACAGACATACAAATACACAAATACACATACACAGACATACAAATACACAAACACACAGACATACAAATACACAAACACACAGACATACAAATACACAAATACACAGACATACAATACATAAACACACAGACATACAAATACAAAAACACACAGACATACATCATCATCATCGTTTAACGTCCGCTTTCCATGCTAGCATGGGTTGGACGATTTGACTGAGGACTGGTGAA
>JARUKP010000389.1:0-11837 GCA_029874955.1 Octopus insularis | reverse complement strand
GCATATATATATCTATGTATACAAACAAATACACACACACACACACACTCATATATATATATATATATATATATATATATACAAACACACACACATATATATATATACATAAATATATACACATACATATATACACAAATATATATTACATACATATATATACACACATATATATACAGATATATATATATACACGTACACACATATATATAGGGAGAATTCACAAAAAAAAAACCCAAAAAACAAAAGATGAAGACAGGTGGTGTAGACAACAGATGTATTAATTTAACGCTCAGGAAGTAAGAAAGTCTTTAACGTTTCGAACCTACGCTCTTCGACAGAAAGGAACACAGAAAGAAATAGAAAGAAAATAAAGAATGTGTAGCGGCTAGTGATCTATCATGGCGCATACATACATATAGTTCAAATTTACGGAAAACAAAAGATGAAGACAGATGTAGGAACAACAAGCAGGTATATTCGTTTAATGCTTGGGAAGAATGCAAAAGTGTTTTGTTTCAAGCTTACACTCTTCGGCAGAAAGGACTAAGGGGAAAAAAAATACGGAGAGAGAAAAAAATGTGTGGAGATTAACAGTTCAACATAGTGAAATGGTTGATATATATATATATATATATATATATATATATATATATATATATATATATATATTAATTATACACATACATACACACACACACCTACTTTTGCTCTGTGTACCATAACCAGTAATGCTAAATATAGTAGTATCCAAACTACTTTACTGGATGATGATAATCTGTGTGGAACTAAACTCAACAGTAATAGTCATATATCTAACTGCACACACAAGATGTATGTGTGTGTGTGAAGTCACTCTTGGGGGTTACTGGTAACATGTAACCCCCCAGTACAACCTGTTGCATGGTCTGGCCATCTATGACTCACCCAGTAACATCACCAAGCCAGCTTTGGAGAGTAGGGTGGCTTTTGGACAATTCTGTGGAATGAAAAATAAGACCTGTCAAAAGGCAGATGAACTCAGGAAAGTCAATGTTCATCCAGTTACATCATATCTATCATCATTTAATGTCCGTTTTTCATGCTGGCATGGGTTGGACGATTTGACAGGAGCTAGTCGAGGCTCCAATTGTCTGTTGTGGTGTGGTTTCTAGGGCTGGGTGCCCTGCCTAACGCTAATCATTTCACAGAAGCGATTAAGGGGCAGTTATTTCTTTGTGATACCATGGAGTTTCAGTTATCCATTCTTGGTTGTCAACAAGTGCTATGTATTTCAAGGCTAATCAAGAAACTGTTTTCTTTGTTCAACAGCAACTGATAAGGTAATTAGATGGGTGGCAAGGTAACTTGTAAGTATTCCAAATGTGGTATATTTGAAGTCCACTTTTCCTATTTAAGCTCTATAAATATGAAGTCTCAACACTAACTAACCAATATTTGTGTGAGTGTATCTTTATGTCTATGTTTGTCCACCACCCCTCACCGTTTGACAACCAGTGTTGGTTTGTATAAGAGTTAGTGACTTAGCAGTTCGGCAAAAGACAACAATAGAATTATAACCAGACTGAAAAAGACAAAGAAGCACTGGGGTTGATTTATTCGACTAAAATCCTTGGAGGTGGTGCTCCAGGATGGCCGCAATCCAATGACCGAAATAAAAGATATAACAAATGCACTATCTCAAGTGCCAGGCTTTAAAAAAATGTTGGGGTCGATTCATTCTACTAAAATTTCTTCAAGGCGGTGCCCCAGCAAGGCCACAATCATCTGACTTAAGATAAAAGTGCGTGTGTGTATATATATGTGAAGCCGTCTGTTGCTCTCATTATATTGAAGACACTTCTTAGTTCCTGGCGTTACATATATTTTATCTAGGAAAAACTACCAATTTCATCGAACCAAAGAGTATAACTATGTGAGTAAAATATTAGCTAGTGATTATAAACATTTTTGCAGCGTAAAATATATACACGTGTTTGCATAGAATTTCAATATTTTTTGTCAGTCTCGCAAATAGTTGAGGGATTTGGTGACATTTGAAACGAACGAAATTGAAAGATTAGAGAAAATTTTGTTCTAGTAGGTCGTAAGCTTGGCACGTGGCGGCTTACAGCCAGGCGTACGCCACTGTCTTAATATTCTCTTAACTTCCCGCCAGGGTCGCTAATCCCTCCCTTCCACTTCCATTTTTGTCTTCTTTCTCAAGTGGCTTTACTTATGAAAAAGACAAGATCATTTTTCTTTCTTTCTTCATCGTTGATAAGTAAGGCCAGACACGCGCCTGCTCGCTAGAGGTCGGGATAGGCTCATTGTTTGTCAACTAGAAAGACAGGTGTTGCCCGATAAAGAAAGGTTTTCTTTTTTCTACTACCCCTATCCACACCACTTCAACCTAAAGTGTGGCAGGCTGTCGACTTCAGGCGTCTGCATTGACTGCTTCCTGACCCCAAAGACTCACTAATCATTCAACCGCTGCGAGACGACACAATACCTGTATAAACCGTTCATTTCCATAACAATGATACGTAGTAATCAGCCTGACAGGTGGAAGAACAATTTCTAGAGCTATTCCATTTTTCTACTGGCGGGTAGGTAGGCAATCGTAGCGAGGTAGATTTTAAAAAATCCCTCTGTTGCTAACGAATAATAACAATTTGTAATATATTGCTAATTTTCTGTTATCAAACAGATTTAGACATTTATCTTATCTCACTTTTCCAAAATTTGGTGATTACATTCAAGGTTCATGCGACTAAAATAATTTTTACAAATAATTTAATTTAAAGAAAATTAATTTTAATGCTATGTAAATATAAATGCGTTTCCATACTGTAATGATATTTAATGCTTTGCTTTTTTATTTATATATTTTTTGTCTCAACAATGGAAATGTTGGAATTTCAGCATTCACAGTTCTCGAAAGCTTTAGTTGAGGGATGGGAGCATAAGAAATCCCCTTTTAGTAGTAATGGTTGAGTCTAAACAGAAAGAAAGCAACAAACAAAGCAAAAACAAACTCGAACATATGTCGGGTCACACTATCAACTCAAGCTGCACGAGAAGACTGTGAGGTAGAGGAAGGAGGGATATCAACAGAAATAGCCTGCCTTCTATAGTATGATGGCACCTGCTAGCAGAGAGAGTGACGGTCGTCAGTGTAAATAACGTGGTGTCTTTGATGAGTAATTAGTCAATGAAAATACTTTGTTTACATTTGAACACAATGAACTTCTTTCTACGAAGATACATATTCTAAACCCCCTTAAGCACTCACAGATGGTACACTTCCTGCTCTTTGTCCCCAGAAGCCGACGCTCCAGAAACCTGACTCTATGCAAGTCGCAGTCTTAGAGAATTTAGTTTCATATTTGTAGACTTTCTATATTTTGGAGGGAAATTCAGCCGATATATAAAGGATACATATAATTTTCAGCAGGTGTATTATACATGAACAACGGTTCCAGGTACGTTCTATAGTACTAGCTCCAGTCAGTCCAGCTGTGCGACATAGCTAACTATTATTATTACACCAGCTTCTCTTTCTTTGTACTTGCAGTTTCCCTTTGTACTTGTTGTTTCTCTATTATTGAAACTGATGTGTTTCAATAATGAATTGAGTTATTATTATTTAATAATTTTTCCCCCTTTTTTCTGTTTTATTTTTCCTTTCCTGCAGTAATTAACAATCATGGCAAGATTATTTAGCTGGGCAATTGTGCTGTTTCCAGTGTTTCTTTATTTTGATATCTGTCATCTTGTAGCAGGTGAGTTGTTTATGCATTGCAAATATATTTTTTAAAAAAATTTCGTACACACACACGCATAAAGGAAAAATTATTTCTTAAATTCTTATTAAAGCTGCTTGGGACAGCTGCACTTCATATTTTTTATTATTTTTTATTTATCTATAAATATATATAGAATGCTTTGTATTAAGCTTCTACTGATATAAGAATCTAAACAAAATTTCATATTTTTAACTTCTGTTTATAATCACATATTTAATTTCGATCTTCTCAAAAGTAACAATGCCGTCTCTTTCACAACCAAAATAAAACCAAATATTATTTTCTAGGTTTGAATGTAAGCGCTTGTTTTAAAGACGAAAAGGACTCTTTGAACGCCACTTGTCCAAGCGGTTACATGGTTCGCATTTTAAGGAGTTTTTATGGTCACAGCAGCAGGGGAGCCTGTAGCTACGAAGAGAATGACTGTACACATGAGGAGGAACAAAACTACCCTTGCATGGGTCGGGAGTCCTGTCGTGTTAACTTACCCACGAGAGAAACTGGTCGAAGAACAAAGAAATGTGACTTCAATTATTTTCAAGTGGAATACCAATGTGTAAAGCGTGAGTAAAATAAATACTTTTATGCTGATCCTATTCACATAAGCTCTCACTTTTGTTAAATTTATTATCGATGATACAATGCTGCGATGGCTATCAAATTAAAACGAGCTGTCCACTAAATTGCTACTAACTTAAGAAATTGATTCTAACTATTGTAGCAGTTTTCGAATCGTCGCATGTTGGTATGTATTTATGGGAAATAATAAATATAAGAACGTGGTTACTTCAGATTCGAGACACATTCATTTCTTTCTTTCTGATAATGGAAAGGAGATAAAATCTAGCATTGTCTCTTCTCTGGATACGTGAAAACAATAGGGATGATTTGTTTATATATATAAACCATTTATTTCTCGGACTGATAAGAGTGAAAGCAACTTAGCATTAGCAAATTAGATCCTTTATGAAAAAATGAAATAATTATTGAATATTTATCCTACTGAAGCTGAGAACTGTTCTATATAGATTAGTGTTAATTTTAATCGCGCTTCATTAAACGTCTGGTTCTTTGTGACGGATATATAAACAATGCTTTATTTGCAGTAACCTAATTGTTATGTTTACTGTAATTATTATTTTTTTAAACTTTATCTTTTTATTTTTTTCCTCTTAAAGGATCTGAAATCAAAACGATATGTAACACCAAACAGCTCACTGATCAAAGTGGATACATTTCTAGTGATCGCTACCCTAACAATGTCCAAGGTCGGTTCACGTGCAGTTTGAACATTAGAGTGGAACCTCACAGGAAAATTCAATTGTATATACTTGATCTCGATCTAAAAGGTGAACGAAACAAAAACTGTACTGATTATCTGTTTCTGAATTTGGGAATTAACACCATAACAATATGTAACCGAAGTGTAAATGAAAAAAGTTTTCCCACGTCTAAAATCGAATTAAACTTAACACTGACAATGGCAAGCAAAGGCAAGCGCAAAGGACTTTGGCTTTATTATGAAGGTAAGCTTTTTAAGTTCTTATAATATTTAAACAAAAAAAACTTGCCCGATACAATATTCTATAGATATATTTTCACTTTTTTCATTGGCTTTTAAAACTGTTTAGAAGATTAAGCTTTATATATCTATTTCAAATAGCTATCCCCCCAGTAGCAAGTACACCAACTCCAAAACAACCAACTAAAAAATATCCTACAACAGAGAGACCTGTCAGCCCCAAGTTAATAGCATCAGAACGCAACACCAAAGGAGCAGAAAATCCAACTGTTAAAAACTATCAACACTATCAAAGCGATCCAAAGCCACAAGTAAACAATTCGGTTATTTTTGGTAAATATCCATTCTTCTTTTTGAAACTTTCAATAAAAAAAAAAATAAAGAAAAGTTTGAACACTAAAGATCAATAGCAAGAATGTTTATGTAGAATAGCCATTAATAATATTAAAAGAATTCAAATTCAGTGGGTTAATTATATTTTCTTTTTCTTTCTAACAGTTGCTGCAACAGCTGGTGTTATAGGCACACTTCTCTTTATTTTAATCACATTCCTTATATTCCTGGTATTCAAAATACAAGTAAGTATACTTTTCAATCAGTAATAGTTGCATGTGTGTGTGTGTGTAAATAAATGGATCTTGGTCAAAATTTCTAAGCATTAATATTTTAGTTTTCAAAGTGCCAAGCTGGCAGAATTGTCAGCACACGAGGCAAAATGCTTAGTAGTATTTTGTCTGTCTTTGTATCAGTTGAGCATTGGAGTCGATGTAATCAACTTAATTGCTCCTCTGAGATTACTGGCCTTGTGCCAAAATTTGAAATCAATACTTAGTTTGAATAACTGGACTACCACATTCATTGAATTAACATGTAATTAGCTGAGTATCCACAGCCATAGGTAAATTTTCAAGTAGAATTAATGTGACAGTCAGACCTTTTCGAATTGTGTATACAATGAGCTTCCATGCAGTTTCTATCAATCTGATTTTGTTCACAAGGCAGGTGTTCACACAGCACACACATAATAGTCTTGTTTGGAATGAGAGAAAAGTGCTAAAATCGTCATCATTTAATGTTGGTGTTCCATGCTGGCATTGTGTTGGGTAGTTTGACAGGATCCAGTGAGTCAAGACTGCTGAGCTCCAGTATTTGTTTGGGCATGGTTTCCATAACTGGATACTCTTTTTAATGCCATCCACTTAATAGAGTATACTGGGTGCTATTTTATTTATTTTTTTGTGACAGTGGCACAAGTTGAAGTCACCAAGTAATACACAAAAAAAAAAAAAAACTATAACAAAAAACCCCACTCAACTGAATGGGGTTGTAGAGAGAAAGGTTGCTTTATACCAGGTATTGCAGTTAAAGTATGAGAGGGACAAGCCCAAGTGCTATAGAGGAGACACATGGCTGCCCTGTATTATATAACATTAGATAGGAGTAGCTGGAAAGTGACAATGTACTTTCAAAATACAAGCTCTGTATATAATAGAAAGGATTTGGAAAGGTGGTTGGATGAGTTCATTAAAGGAGAGCAATGGATGGTTAGAGAGAGGTGGTGAATGGAACAATGATGATGATGTCAATAGTGAGTATCAGTGTGGTGGAATGGAGTATGTAAGAAAAAAAAGAAAAAGTAGCGGCTCAGGAAAGAGGTGGAAGGTGGTAGTAAACTATACCTGTAGATAGATTACAAAATAGGAAGATGATATGCAAGGTGGGGTGACATGGGGAGATGTCAGAGGTATTTAGATGACTATAGTGAGGGATTAAGGGGGTTGGTAAGCTGAGAGGGTGTCGAGAATGATAGATAAGATGAGGTACTACAGTCCTGAGGTATGTCTTAGAGGGGAGGGAGAACTACATGTACAAATAAGTGAGGTGTGGAAAATGAAGGGGGGAAGAGATAATGAGGGATGGATTGTAAAAGGAAGTGGTTCCAGGAAGAAGGGAGGTAACTAGTAGTACAAAGTGGAGATGAATTATGTGCAGCTTCTACTCACCCGGTTACAGCAGTTGGACAGTGCTATGGATGGATGGGTATTAGGAAGGCTTGATGAGGACAAACTGAGAATAGGGCCCAGTGGGTATATAGACAATGATTTTTAGGGCCTCGCTTTCAATAGGATGAACAGTAAATTGTCAAGCATTTCCTGTGAGTCTTCACTACTTTGTCCCGTGTCTTCCTGCTCTCCCTATTTTTCATGTTCCACTCACATTTACTGATCAGCATTTCTTTATACAGCTGTCCTCATCTATGCTCATCACATGACCATATCAGTACAGTCTTCTTTCTTGAACATTTACATTTGATTGTGCTATAAATGCATACTGACATTGCACATTCAGTGGAGCATCCTAGTTTAATTTTTTCCTAGCCTTCACATATTCTCTGCATAATTATGACCCATAATTTCTAACTCCACTTTTCCTACATGCTGAGCTGGGCCATTTTCGTAAAGGATGTGATCCTACACCAATGTATATTTTCTACAATTCATGTAAGCATGGAAAAGTGGATGTTTATATAAGAAACTATCTACCACACCACTCTGAGATGGATTTGTTTATGAAGGAAACAAAACTAGTACTGTAAGAGTATTTGTGTGTATCAATGGTGTTTCTTTCCTGCCAGTTCATGTTTTTTTTTAATTTTTTATTTTCAGATTAAAAAGAAACGACAAAAAGTCTACAGCAATTTCATTGTACAAAATCAGAATCGAAAGAATGCAAGCCATAATCAAACTCTTAGCAATCTATCAAATATAGAAATTTAAGACTGGAAAATATGGCACATAGGCTATTTATTTGGCCAAGTAATGAACTTTGAAATATCAAACTGTAATAAATGCCTTGGATATGTTGGACATGTAAGATAACATGGAAAAAATGAACTGACTTCAAGGGAAATTTGCTGGTGAGAAACTGAAGCAACTGAGGATGAATGAATGAAAAAATAATTTCAGCTGATACGAAATGATAGTTAACATACCATGTAGGTATGAAACAACTATGATTGATCTGACAAAAGAATCAGGCAGTTAAAGACCTGAAGGAAGTGAGTTGGTGTTAAGTGGTAAAAACATCCTGGACAAAAAACTGGTGTGAAGGTTAAGTTACTTTCATTAAACAGATTTTTAATACAGAAGGATGTTGACTATGACAGCCAAGGATTTATTTCAGTTGTTGGCTATGACAAAGATTCCATGACAGTAAATCTGTATGAAAGAAGCAACATAGTTGTGATGAGGACTGTTAAGCATGAGGAATGTTCAACAACTGTCTTCATACAACTATATTTATTCTCGCTCTTTGATGTTTATACTAATTCATTTTATATTTTGTAATGTGTTTGTATTTATACTGTTTTTTTTTTTTTTTTCTTTTCCAAAATTGTGTATACTGTTTCTGTGGGTTCAGATGGGAGATAGAGAAGACATTCTTCTTGTATATAATAGAACATTTGTATTGAAACTCTCCCTTTTTTTTTCTCCCCCCATTTTCTTTCTTTCTTTTCAAAAGCTATCATTAGCGGTGGAATTTTGTGAGTGAACCTAGTCATTTTTATTCACAGAAAACTTGAAACAAAATACTAACAGTATTCAAGTATCTGAACATTTGTCATCCTCTTTATTGTCGTTTCTTTGTCTTAATTAGATTTATTTGTCAAAATTTCTGTCCTCTAAACCTGCAATCCCAAATCCATTAACAGTTGTGTATCTGTGATATTTCTTCATAAGTGGCATTTCACTTCATATCATCATCTGCTTGAGTTTGGCTTAAGGGATTCACGAGTACTTTGATCGACTGTTCTGCTGCTTTAGGCTTATCAGCTAGGACATATCCCTTTTTATTTGCATTTCCCCATCCCTTATTAAGTAATGTACACTTTTCAAGACTGGTAAAGGCTAGTGACAATTACTAGCCTTTTCTAACTTTCTCTTAGAAACTTTTGTACTAATTTATGAATTTGATTTTGCATTCAAATTACAACTAAGAAATTGAATATTATGTAGAATTTTTTTTTTTTTTGTAAAAAAAACAATTTGATGGGATAGTGGCAATATTTAATATCTTTTTCATTTTTTCCTTCATGTCACACTATTATACATTTAAGATTCAAATATTTGGGGATCTCTTCAAAAAATCAGTTGAATTTCTTTTGTCAATTGTAAAGTTTATTTGTTTTTTAGTTTATATCAATTACTGGAACATATTTAAAAATACCTATTTTTGCACTTTTATAAATAAAATTCTCCAAATATTTCTACTCTTGTTATGTTTATACTTTGTAACTTAAAAAAAAAAAAAAAATAAAGCTTTTCATAACATTCACATTTTGTTGATGTGAATGTTATATATGACGCAAAAGAAGGAATATACAAAGCAAAATTCAGTTCGGTACTTAACACCAGTTTACACTTTATATATATTGCAAAACAGGTGGCAGTCTTACACAGGCAGGTAAAGGAACATTAAGCAATGTACTGAGACTGAAATTTTTTTTAAACACTATAATTTAGATGTTGGAAGGAATGACATACAGACTATTGGGATGGAACTAGTATAAAGCTACAAAGTAGACCTGGATGAAATCAACATGAGAAACTAATTTGGAGTGGATCAGAAAAGTCCAAAATGAATATTGTATAAATTCAATTGGAGTGTTTAAAGTAATATCAAATGTTTTAAGTACATTATCATACATGGTAATTTTACACAATTTGTTTGAATATATAACGGCTGTACTAAATTCTTAATTACTCAGATTAACCAAATTAGTTTCTGGTTCGCAATTCAACTTTCAAGAATTCTAGATAAAGGCTTGTAGAGTCATAATTTTGATCTACTGTTAGATTCTTTGATATTCATGTTAAAATATAACAGGATACCTGCTTGCAGTGCCAATAATTGTTAATCAGAAAGGTGTGCTAATGTAAATATATACATATTATATCGTTTTAAATGAAATTAAGAGTCGAGTTTGATATTTAAAATAATTCAAATATTTTAAGAAAAATTACTTTTGATAAAGATTACATCTAATTTAGTTCATTCGGCAACCAACTGCTTTGTCTAAGGGCAATAACTCTCTACCGTTTCTTTTATCTGCCCTTTAGAGAAGTTACGCCTAAGGAATTTTGAGATAATTTTAAGTTATTTATAACAAAATATTAAGAAAAGTCGGTAGCAATTTCCTAATTAACTCCTTGACAAAATCAACCGAGGAGTTGCTGAAAAATTGCAAACCTTAAAGCACGGTCTAGTGTTAAAAGGCCTAACGACCAGCTTAGTACAATATACAATGCTAGTTAGTGAGAGCAGAAAAATCATAGAATCATTTCTTTTTCAATAAATATATATAGGAGTGGTAATGGCTTGTTTACGAACCACATGGTTCCGGGTTCAGTCCCACTGCGTGGCACCTTGGGCAAGTGTCTTCTACTATAGCCTTGTGAGTGGATCTGGCAGACAGAAAGCGAAAGAAGCCCACTGCGCATATATATGTGTGCGTGTGTGTGTGTGTGTGTGTGTGTGTGTGTGTGTGTGTGTGTGTGTGTGTGTGTGCGCGCGCGCGCGTGTATATATGTATGTGTGTTTGTCCCCCCTCTATCGCTTGACAACCGATGCTGGTTTGTGTTTACATCCCCGTAACTTAGCAGTTCAGCAAAAAGAGTCCGATAGAATAAGTACTAGGCTTACAAAGGCGGTGCTCCAGCATGGCCACACACAAATGACTGAAACAAGTAAAAGAGTAAAAGAGTATATGTATACAAATACAACTATATGTAAACATGCACACATACATATACACGTGTGTACATATACACTTGTACATATGTATACACATATATACATACAAATGTAGATATACACATGCACACATATATATGCATACATATACACATTACTACACGTACTGATTGAAGTTATATACATGTACACACATTATTCATTGGTGGGGAGTGTTTAAAAAAAACCTACTTCAGGTAATGGAGTCATAAACGCACCACGCCTGAACAAAAGATGGGATGGTCACGTCTGGAATGTCTTTGATGATAAGGGTCTGCTGGATCAGAACTGACCTAGATCTAAACAATAACAACACATTGCCAAAAGCTTTGGCGCAACACACACACGCACGCACACACACATAAAGGGCACTTACCCCTACTAGTCCCTAATTCTTTTTAATATATGCAGAGGTTAAGCAGGCTTGAGTCATGTTTATGTTTACATGAGTGGCTTGTTCAGGGAATCGAATTTGAGACTGTGTAATTGAATTATCTGCTTAACTACCAAACATGGTCAACCCCCACACCCCACCGCCATCCCCGTCTTTTACCAAAGGCTCCCTCCACCCCATTCATTCACCCACCTCTCACCGCCTCTCATCATTGGTGCTATAAGGAGGAACTGAAAGACAAAGTTTATGGGGCACACGTTTGTACACACACACACATACAAACATATTATGCAAACACACACAATATATATATATACATACATACATATATATATATATA
>JARUKP010000388.1:0-11846 GCA_029874955.1 Octopus insularis | reverse complement strand
CAGCCCAGTCAGATCTGTATTCTTCGCCACCTTCCCATCACCGCAGGACTTCCGAATACAAAAATATATAAATACATAAAAAGGGAGAGAGAGAGAAACAATGCACATGTAAAGGAAGAAGTCAGCAATCCCTAGGCAAAATTTCAGGTCCAATAAAGCGTGTACGACACCTCATAGACCTTATCCACTCTATTGACATTATCCAGAGACAAGCTGAGGCAAGATGTCTGGTGCCTATATGAATTACATGCAGGCTCAGAGATGAGGGAGTGCCATGTTCTCAAGCATAGGCAAAAGATCCCCAAAATGCCCAATGCCATTCCCTGCATATCTGGTTTTATATCCGAATAACCTTCTCCTAGAAGCATGCTTCAACAAGAGCTAAGGGGTACCTCACTCTCAGTGGTCTTCCAGCACTCCGGACACCATATCGGAATTTCTGCGTGCCCGTGCTATTGCTAGGTAGTCTTTGAACCTGCACTAGGTTCATTTGGCCTTTTTACAAGGTCTTGCTTTTAGTCCTGCTGGGTTTCTAGCAACTGTCCTCACCAGGCCAGCCTGGTGAGGGTGCCGGTTTAGTCGCCGACAACCCGACCACGTAACAGGTTGTACTGGGTACTATGTTGCCAGTAGCACTCCCGAGAGCTTCACAAGTGACCTGACATACATTTTATCTTTTCTTTCACCCTTTACTTATTTCAGTGATTTGATTGCGGCCATGCTGGAACACCGCCTAGAAGAGTTTTAGTAAAACAAATCGACCCCAGTTCATTTTTTTAAAGCCTAGTACTTATTCCATCGGTCTCTTTTGCTGAACCACTAAGTTATGGGGAGGTAAACACTTCAACACCGGTTGGCAAGCGGTGGTGGGGAGACAAACAGACACAGAGACACGCACATACATACATATATCTATATATATAAATGTGTAAAGGTGTCTTTCTGTGAGTGTTTTTTGGGTTACTCAAACTCCTCCCAACCGATTTTAATGATTTTTGGCACATAAGTAAATCACAAGCCTTGAAGTTCAAATAAGGCTAGAATTTTTCGAAAATTTATTAATGCTCAGTTAGCATCGATTTTTGTGAGCTCAATCGGGCGTTTGAATGGAAATTCCCATAACGATGTTATTTTTTCCTGCAGCTTTTGCATTTCTTCACGTGTAAAATTTCAATAAAATCGCTAGAATAGTCTCTAAGGAAATGCTTATTTACATTTGTGTCCTCTGCACCAGTGAACACGTCGTCAGCTGCAAAAACTCCCCATCGCCAATAAAACTCTATCGTCGGCTCTGACCATTTTTTCTCCGCCTACCACACATCTACCCATCATGTAACAGTTTACCGAACCAAATATAACATCTTAATGGGTAATAGTTGGCACGGGGAACATAGAAGATTTCAATACAAGGTCAGAGTTGGGCTTAACTTCAACACGGAAAACACGAACAATGCCAGGTTCAACAGCTAGTACACACACACACACACACACACACACACACACACACACACACACACACACACACACACACACGCATATACACGACGGGCTTCTTTCAATTTCCGTCTACCAGATCCACTTATAAGGCTTTGGAAGCTATAGTAGAAGATACTAGCCTAAGGTGCCACGCAATGGGTTTGAACTCGGAACTATGTGGTTGAGAACTAAGTTTCTTACTATATAACCACACCTGCGCCAATGAAAATAGAAATGCTTCCTTGGTGGCGAATCGAACCCCGATCTTCTGCGTAACAGACAGGGATATTTACCACTATACAACCGAGGAGGATACTTACCATTACACTACCTATACTATATTATTTTTACCAGCTTAGTATTCATAGTGACTTCGAAGTTCCGGCCAGCTAAACCATAATTGAACTTCGATGCATTGGAATACACCCTCTCTAAAAAATTTCCCTCACAAGGCATTGGTAAGCCCGAGGGTATAACGGAAGACGTTTGACCAAGGCACTGCGTAGCGAGACTGAACCCGACAGCACTTGGTTGCAAAGCCAACTTTTTAACTGCACTTTCACACTCTTTATTTATTGAAACACACACACAGACGGACGCACACACACGCACACATATTCTTACAGTACAGCCATACTGGTGCTCCCAGTCATCGAACAAATCACCTCCAGTACTTATTTTGATTTTGGTACGTAATCAATGTGTGTGTGTGTGTATGTGTGTGTGTGCGCGCGTCTGTGTGTCTATGATGCTATTACTTGACAACCGGTGCTGGTTTGTTTATATTACCTTATCTAGCGATTCGGTAATAAGTTGACCGATACAATAAGCACCTTATTTAAAGTGAGTGTTGGGGTCGATTTGTTCGACCAGACCCCTCAAAACAGTGCCCCAGAATGACCGCAGTATAGTGACTGAAACAAACATAAAGAATGATTGTGTATGTATCTGTCCGAATGTGTACATGTGCGCGTGTGTGTGTTTGTGTATGTGGGTGTGCATATGCATGTATACGTACATGTTTGTGTGTGCATTTAAAGAATAAAAATGAGAAAAACAGCATAATACGGAAGCAATCGAATACATTCGCGCACCCCCAACAAACTAGATATGCATACATACACTCACACACACACACACACACACACACACACACACACCATTTTCTATAGAATTACTTGTCTACCCACGCCTCCCACTCCTCCTTTACACGCAAACACTTTGCCCTTTCTTCCCATTTCTTCTCTCTACCTTTCTCTTTCGTCTTTTTCATTTTGTTTTTTGCTCTCTCCCTTTGTTCCCCTCGGTTCATACTCTCTCTGTTTGTTTTGTTTTACACACATCTCTCTTTCTCTCTCTCTCTCTCTCTCTCTCTCTCTCTCTCTCTCTCTCTCTCTCTCTCCCTCCCTCTCTCTCTTTCTCTCTCTTTCTCTTTCTCTCTCTTTTTTTTCGTTTCGCTCCTTTCGCCATTCTCTCTGACTCTTTTCTATTTCTATTCATTCTGTATAATTCCCCTTTCTTTTTCTTCTCTCTTTCTGTCTGTCTGTCTTTGTATGTCTCTCTCACTTTCTCTTGCCCTGTTCTGTTTCTCTCCCTCGTTTACTACTTCTATCTCTCTCTCCCACTCCCTCTCTCCCTTTTCCTTTTTCTCTCCTGTCTTGCTTCTATTTATTCAAATCCATCTGATACAGGCCTTTAGTCATTCTTCGTTTCACAGCCCACTTTACGGCCATCTGCACTTTATCGACAATGGTCACACTTCATTGCACACCGCCACTCGCTGCCAATCATGTCGGACGTTGCCATTGGTGATGGTATGATATAGTCGTAGATATGGACAACCACCACCTCCAACCTCTGCCGTCACTGACAATAACAACAGAAGCAGCTATAATAAAACTAACAGCAACAACAACAACAACAAAAACCAAACTCATACAATAACAACAACAAAAACCAAACTCATACAATAACAACAACAGTAACAATATCGACAGCAGGAAGCGACAGAGCCACTGCGTAGTTGCACATTTTGTTAGAAACAGCAGTGAAAGCTCTCTCAAATTACTCTTTAGAAAGAAACCTGAAGGACAAATTAGATACTTATAGTCATAATTAAGATTGCCTTTGGTCAGGTGTCTGGTTGATCGAGACTGATTTGTAGTAGTGGTGGTGGTGGTTGTGGTGGTCATAGTGAGTCATACAACATCAACAACACGAATAAATTGTGAGATATTTATACTTTCGATGGTGTATCGTGTGAGGTAGGGGTTGTCGAGAATAGAACTGTTTGGTGATGGCACATATATGTACCTCACCTATCAGAATATCGATGATAGCGCCAATCTTTCAGCGAATAGGGCTTAAAGTTGTTAAAATCAACCTCCTTGTTCGAGTTCTTTCTCAGCAGCACCAGCAGACCTCTTTTCGCAGTACTGAGAATTCTCACGTTCTGTTGCCAGTTGCAGACATCTGCCAAGAGATCCTTGAACACATTTGACATATGAACATAAAGAGGATCTTTTCTGTTTGGCTGCACTTTTGAAATTTAAAAATTAAGTGAATATTTTAAAATTTGAACTGATGTAATTTTCCATCTTGAATCTGACGGCCAAATTCACCAGTTGCAAAAATATATTTTTTAAAAAGTTACAGAAGTTTAAAGTTTGATCATTTTTATCCGGTCAGAAAACAGGATTTGGAAGCTGTCATTTTGTGTGACTGCACTTGTTGTTAACAGTGAAACGAAAGCAAGTTTTAATATCAAACTGTAAACAAATGAAATATTGGCGGAATTCTGCTTTATGCACGCCATATAACCCCTCATAACTTTTTATTATTTGGAATTTTCAGAAAAATTTTGCGAATTTGTTTTCTGCACACAGGAATTCATACGATTATGCAAAACACAAAGAAAATTTTTTAAATTTGTGCGCGATTTAAAGACGTATTTAGCTGTTATATTTAGTACGTCTTATGACCTCCTTATACCTCATATTTTAAGCATTTAATAAGCAAAAACTGCCCATGTGGCTGGACAGGACAGCAGCAGACAGGTAAGAAGCTTGGCAACAACTTGGCTTGTCACTACGGAAATAGGTACCTATATGTCTGTGACTTTCGAGTGGCTAAAATTACCAAACGTTTGCAAAATTTAAACGCTATTAACACTTTGTACATTGAAGTATGGCAAAAAGGAATTTCCTATCAATAATTACTATACAAAACTACATCAATACACCAAATATGAAATCAAATAGAACAAAATTGAAGAAATTGAAAAGTGGCAGCAAACAGATAAAGCTCGTTCGATATGCTATTCAATCTTGGTAACTTCATCAACGATTTCCATATTTCAACAGCTGTTCTTGGATTTTTCCAGAACTCCGCATCCCAATTCGAGAGTCACAGCAGGCCAGCAAGGGAAGCAGTAAAGTTCATCTTCATCTCCGGTCCACCGTCTATCCCAAATAATTTAGCGAAGTGGCACTGAATAGCCGCGCACATCTGCTTGTAATCGCATAGCACATGTCCCTCCCAATCCGAATTATAGCTTTGTTGCCGTGTTGCATCTCTTCCAACGGGGTCCATCGAACAGCCTTCATTCCCTCAAGTTTTAGAATATGCGCTCTAACTCTGATAACAACCTTGAAGGAATGTTTGAAGACCATTTTTGACGTTGGTTAGGGTGCATTTTCTAAGCACCGCTTTTAGCTTGCTTAACAAAGCCATAAATTTGACGACAGGGATTAGAGTAAGCAATGATAAAGGCTCGAATATTGGACTGCAACATAATTTTTTATTAACCCTCTTCCAGGATCGATAAATAAAGCCAAAGCTGACCTCGGCAGGATTGCAAACTAGAATATAAAGAGCTGGGGTAAATAAAGCCAAACAGTTTGTTCGACAGATAATCTACCGATTCTGTTAATCCACCGCTGGACGCATGTTTACCAATAACAATAAGGGACACAACTTGGTCTCTTGGCTTGCTACAAAAAATATATAAAGATAAGAAACAGTCAACAAGTCATTCCAACAACAGTAGAGACAAAATAGATTTATCCATCAAAAGTCGATAGTGTATGGAGGTCATAGATAGACAGCAATTGTACACCTCCTAACCGTTTCAGTCTTTTCGGTCACCAGCCAACCGGGCCCGACCGATTCAATACATTATTCATATTTACCTGTATTATGTAACGTACTGTGTCAATGGGTAGATAACCTTTCCGGTCTCACCTGATACCTCTCCATTGGCTTTTCTCTGAGTGGCCCCTTTACGTGTTATTTTAACCCCTCTGGATGCACCCACCCAACTCCGTCGCTGAGTAAACAGTAGAAAAATGGAATAGCTTATAATATTTAGTTTCATCCGACTACCTGTCTGCGACTTAATATTTCACACAATCCCACTCCTCACCCCTGGGCCGATGAATTAATACCAGCAGAATCGATCATATCCCTTCCCTATAATCTATAAATTTGGACCAATGTAGAATGTAACCGAATCATTAGTTCCCGGGGCGATTTTATTTACATCCGTTGAATTCAAATTCAACTGAGCCTGACTTTATCAGTCATCTTCATAAGGTAAGAGGAGGTTTAATAAAATAAGCAGAGATCGATAACTCAATTGACCCCCTCTCCATATACTCAGAAATGTGTTACCTTGGACCAAGGCTTAGACATAAGGCGGTGAGCTGGCAGAATCGTTAGCACGCCGGGCAAAATGCTTTATGACATTTCGTCTGCCTTTGCGTTCTGAAGTTCATATTCTGCAGGACTCGATTTTACCCTTCATCATTTTGGGGTCGACAAAATAAGTACCAGTTGACCATTGGGTCGATATAAATGACTTATATCCAACTTCACAATTGCTGGCTTCGTGCCAGAATTTGAAACTGTTATTTAGGTTTAGAGGTAAAGACAATTTTCCTGGATCCAACAGGTAAGTCGGTGGTACTAAATGTGAGTGACAGTAAAGGCAAAGCATTCAAACTAGCTGCCGTGTATGCACTCAGCGAGAAAAGATGGCCAGACTTCTTTAGACACTCTTTATTACTAAGAGTAGATTGGAATGGGATTGTGCAGAGTTAGCCCATAGGAAGGAATACAAACGCCTTGAAAACATGCTCAGACGTTTCCAACTGCCTGACAGGCACTGACTGGATTTCCCCTAACGTGTCAAAGCAACCATGATGGATCTTACAAATCGTACTAAAATAAAGTATTCGTTAGGTCAGCTGACAGAGATACCTTAGTCGGATCACGAATTTGTGATCTTCGCAGTCATCTTAGATAGTACCCATAGACCCGGCGTCTTTTCTGAATCGAAAAGACTATAGCAACGGAACTGACAAGTCAATAGCTTTTGGTAAAGAGCATGTGATAGAGAAAAATAGATTAGAGGAGTTAGTTAATAAACTAGAAAAAAAACCTATTAGAAATGGCTTTGCAACCAATGTGATAGTAGTAAGAAATGGACTCCGACGATTTTTTCAATGCAAAATACAAGAAAGAACGACAGCCGTTCGATGGGCTTGGGTGGTGAAAGCGCGGCGTGTCAACGAAGTCACAAGCCAGTCTTTCCAACAGCGTTTGCTCAACTCTTCAGAGAAAGTGATAAATCACACAGAATTATGGACTTTTGTGCTTACCTCGATAGTCTGCCGCGACTCTCGAAAGAAGCGACAAGGCACTGCGAAAGGTCAATAACAGCAAATATGATACGCAAAGTCTTGAGTGGTTACATATAGGACAAATCACCCGGTTTGGATGGTCTGCCCTATGAGTTTTATGGTTATATAACAGATGTTTGGTGAGCTCTTTGCAAACGTCAATAGCAACTGACAGCAAGACAGAAGAATTCTTAGTTCTTTGAGCAGGGGTGTATTAACATTTCGAAGAAAGAACGCCAATACAGAAAATATTATGGACAATTTCTGACTCATAAACCATGCTAAATGCAGAGTTTAAAATTATGGCCAAGGGGTTGACAAAGAGGTTGGCGCTTGTCGTAGATGGTTTGGTCGGAGAAGTTCAAACGTGTGCAATCACTAATAGATCCATCTACGACAATCTCCTCTTCATGCATCACATCATAGAGAGAATGGTAAAAAATCTAGCATCGGTGGAGCTCTGATCAATTTGTATCAATCAAAAGTGTTCGATAGGTTCAACCATCGCTACTTGGCAGCAGTTCTAAGAGTCTGGTAAAAGTGTCAGTGGCTGGATCGCAGAAATGAACAGCGGTGCTTGCTTGATGGTCAAAGTAAACGTTCACCATTCGGAATCGTTTGATGTCACGCACTTGATCCGTCAGGGCCGTCTTCTCTTCTCTCTCCCATACGTTCTGGAAATCGAGCCTTTGCTGCATAAGCTAGAACTCCCGAAGGGCATCCTTTTCGAAATGGAATGCAGGGAGCTGTGTTTGTGTATGTAGATGGCATCACCGTAATGGTGACATACACCACGGATGTTCAGGTAGTCGAATCCATTTTAAAGGAATACGAGGCAATGTTAGGAGTTAATCAAATCCGAACATGTCGGTAGGCTTGCGACTCGGCAACTGGAGAAACAAGTCTATGCCAACGAACAGCACATTAAGTCGATGGACTGACAGACCGGTGAAATTGCTCGGGGTTTAGTTTGGACCGGGTCTCCAGGTAGACAAGAACTGAGATGAGGTTCTAAGCAGGTTGGCCAGTCTCACTCAGAAATGAGCTGCCAGAAAATCATCCCTGAAAGGTCGAGAAGAGGTTGAAAATGCTTACATCGCCTTAAAAACTTACCACCTGACTGTTGTATCTTACTGCAGCTCAAGCTTGGCCGAAAAGAAGCATTCACTTTTCCACTTCCTGTGGCAAGGATGTGTTTCACTGATCAGTCGTACCAGTGCCCTCTTGAAGGCGGAACTGGCATGCCATACTTGCTAATGCACAAACACGCGCTGCGGTAACGCCACTTACAGATTTTCCTGGACAGTGAGCCAGTGTGGTCTCCAGTTGTAGCACACGCATTTCAGCAGCTCATCTCCTTGACGGAGCTGCAATGATGGATCATGAGAAGATTGGGAGCATGGCATTTGGAATGTCGACAGTTGCTCACTACCAGTCGGGTAATGCGGTTGGTGGATGTTCTATGGTAGAAATATATCGAAATCTAGTGGTGGGTAAGAGCGATGATGTTCTCAAAGAAACTCTTGGCATCGACCAGGATGAACTAGCATTGTAAGCAGTACATGAGAAGCAGATCTTCTCAAAGACTAGCATTGTCAAACATTGTCAAGCAGTCCAAGATGAGTGAAGAACGATGAAACCATTCTACACACACTTATGCAGTGTCCGAATATTGCAGACTTTTAGAGTTACGTCCAACAGCTGATATTGCATGCGGAATGAATCCTATCATAAGGATTGCCCACCATTCACCTTTAATAAGAAAGGGCAAGCGGGTTCCTCTGTCTAATGGCTATGGTAAAAGAGATTGTGTGGTGGACAAGGTTGAAAGGATCGAGGAAAAACACCTTCCTCCTAGGTCAAGCCCTCATTAACTTTTCAAAGTTCCACTTAGAAAGAAAAGTAAGGGTGGAGAGGGAAGTGCTACTTCACATGAATTTGTGAAAAGATGGGCGACTGTGACTAAAGGAGTTAGGGAGAATGACCCTACTCTAAGAATGCGCCTACAGATGGGTGGAGAGCAATAGTTGGGAAGGACTTGTACGTTCGGGGGTTGATCCTAATTTGAATTTCTCGTGTATCTGGAGGACTGCATCACTCATGTTATCACACACTTCGTATACTATGGATACTTTTATCGCATTTCCCTGTCTTTTCCATTTCTTTCTCCTCACACATATCGTTGAGTGTTCTCATTATTTCCACTTCATCTATGCCCCAGTGGCTGATAAAATAATTTATTATTATTACTATTGTTATAGTTCATATACACACATAAGAGATTAGACTGTTGGAAAAGAAACATTCCTGACATTGGTTTAGAACAAGTAACCTTAGATGCCAAGAACCCTCCTAAGTCTTCTAGCTGTCACTAATAATACTGTTTTCTGGATATTATTATTATCATTATTATTATTATTATTATCATTATTACTATTATTATTGGCGAGCAAGCAGAATCGTTAGCACGCCGGTCGAAATGCTTCGTGGTATAACGGCTCCGTGAGTTTGGATTTGTTAGTAATTATTTGAGTGCGTTTGTATATTAAGTGCAAGTTTCTATTGACTGTTTTTGTCTTATTTCCCGTTATAATTATTGTTCCTGTTATAATTATCTGTGTGATAGTCTTCGTTCGAAAACTATCGTGTGTTTTCCCCTGTGGGGGAAACATTAATTGCTGGCAAGATGCCGAAAAGTGTAACTTCGTCTGGCGAAGAGTCGTTAACCAATAGGGAGGCAAAAAATATCGAAAGGTTAATATTTGGCGATATTTCGGATTCTTCTGAAAGTGAATTTCCCCAACCACCAATGTGTACTGTTGCAAAGAGGAATATTGACATTAAAAGCCTTCAAATAGAAGAAAATAAACAAAAATGTTTTGCGTTGGCGGCTGGATGAGGAACACGCCAGCTGTCGACAAACAAAAATGACCTGATAAAGCACAAAAATAACCTGATAAAGCACAAAAATATGATAACAATTGAAGACGGTGTTTTGAAAGTTCAACCCCCGTAGGAACTATTAATGTTAGAAAAAAGAAAACCAATTATTTTAAAATCTTACTGTCTAAAAGGAAAAAAAAAATGATCGAGTGAGCGAAGAGAAAGTTGAAAAGTACATGAAACCCATCTGGCAGGATATCACATAACTAACCAGAGGTACTATCGAAGTACGACTAAAAGATATAGAAACTGCACAAATGCACTCAGTTAAATCTTTAGAAACGGATACGTTGTTTTAATGTCAATATATATGGGAATGAGGACGTCAAAGATACGTATACCAAGGGTCCTACGTGTCTGATGGCGGCAGTCCTGGCAAAAAAGGAAGATAATATAACACTCATTCATGCTACCGTCACAGAAAAGGCTTATTGGACCGGTCAAACGGTTCACCTCCTAATACAAGTAGAACAGTCCATTTTAGAACAGTTACTGGCGAAAATAGAAATTATGGAGAAACTCCTTAACGTATTGGTCGAGGGGCGTAAGCCCCGATGTTTCCAGTGTGGCCAGCCGTAGAGACGATGAGGAAGAATCCAATGGTACGGAGGAGGAGGAGAGAGATAGACAGAAACAGAAGAAAAGAAAGCAACTAACAACAAGAGAAAAATGGAAAGCTCAAATCAACAAAATCAGGTCGAACTAAGACCAAAATAAAAAAATAAATAAAACTGCGAAAAGAGACAAGCCAAAAATAGTAAAGAAGGACGCAGAAGATGAATACAGCAAAAATGAAGATTTAATGAGACAAATAAAAGCGAAAAAATCAGCCACTATGATTGCAGACCTTTCTGATAAATATATGAAGTACGAGTTCTACGAAATGGATAGAAAGATTCATAATGTATTAATTAGCACGTATAGAAAGTCGGTGTCGATGATGAGACTGGATTTTAATCAATCCACTTTTCGAGACTTGCCACCACCGGCCCTATGTCAAGAAAAGGTAGAGAGTCCCTCTCCACAGGACACTCCGGATTAAATATGTAAGTAATATCTATTCACATTGGTTGTGTAAATGTTCGTGGCCTGATGTCTAGCTGGAAGCAAGAGCGCTTCCTAAATGACATCAGGTCAAGAAAATTGGATGTGATTGTTGCAACGGAAACCCGAGTGAAGGGATCATGAGATCTGCTCCTCCTCCTGAACGGCTATCAGAATTTGGTTTCTCCGAGTCGGGCGGGAGGTGGGGTGGGGTGTTGGTCCTACTAAAGAGAAACCGAGTAGCATAGAAAAAGCTTTTTTTCTGATCCAGAAAGAAGGTTGGTCGTTCTGGACCTGACATTCACTTGTGGCAAGATAATCAGGGTGGTTACAATTTATGCACCCAACGTTATGGGCCCGCAGAGTGAATATTTTCGTGACCTAGGCAAGTTCCTGGCTATATCGCATTCGCTAGTACTGATAGGAGACACACACACAGATTGTCTTGGCTCGAACGTGAATAGAAAATGTACTGCGACAGTTGAGTGGCATCCCGAGGGAACCAGGTTTAGAGGAGTTTGTTACAGCATACGCGTACGATATCACTATCAGCGTAACAACAGTAGCACGCCTACGTGATGTGAGTAAGGCTATTGAGGTTTACGAGACGGTGGCAGGAGCAAAGATTAATCGGGAAAAGTCATTGTTGGGTGCTGGACAGGGGGAACAGTTAACTTGCTGGGAGTCTTGTTTGGACCAGAC
>JARUKP010000387.1:0-11847 GCA_029874955.1 Octopus insularis | reverse complement strand
TATATATATACACACACATACATACATGCAGTAAAAAATATAAAAAGAGAGAAAATGCAGAGAATATATATATATATACTCTTATGAGAAAATATTTGCACAGTTGACCGGTTTCACTTGTACTAATCATGACTAATTAGTGATAGTTTTACAATTTTATGTCATCATAAAAAGTTTTCATTCCATGTTAGTAGGAGGAGAAACTTGTTATGATAGCATGAAATTGTAATATTATCACTAATTTCTTTGTCAACTGGTTGACTATAAAACTATTTTATCTCACATATTATATACACATACAAACACACACACACACACACACATATATATATATATATATATATATATATATATATATATAGTGTATCTTGCTTAGTTTTATATTTTTCACTGCAATTCACCATATGTGGAAAAAATTCTTTTCGGCAAAGTTTTTTTTTCACTACACACAGATGTATGTATGTATGTATGTATGTATGCATGCATGCATGCATGCATACAAAACACTGGTATAATAGATAACAGCACTAAAAAAATAATCATCGAAAATAAAAGTTTTTAATTAGAAGCCAACTAAGAAAATGTATGGAACAGTTGGAGAATATATTGATTTAAATCTAGCTGCAAATTAAATTGTCCTTAGTAAATAGTTTCAATGCTTTAGCATGTCTGCATTCTATTTTTAATTTAGTTGCTTCAGGAGACAGCTAAAGCATATCTGTACAAGATTTTTTGATGGCACAACTTCTATTTTATTATCATTCCTTATTTTTTCTGTTCCATGTTTGAAAGCAAAATACTCAGTTTAACTTTTATTCGTTGATCCAATGAAAGAGTTGCCAACTTCTTGTTCAACATGCTAGAAATAGAAGCCAAATCTTCTTTAATGTACACTCTATTAACTTAAAAACTAAGAACACACTGAATAATATAGTTGTAAATACACTTTAAACATATAAGTCATAGCTGAAAGCAAGTTTACTGAGTCAGAGCTAATACAGAGCAAGACAACAATTGTTATTGCTGGAGTTTATTGGTTTTGTAATCCAAAAGGCAGTGTTTCTAAATTAGATGTATGAATAGCTGTTACATATTTCAGAAACAATACACACACACACACACACACACACACACACATGGAATGTGACCTTAAGTAGCTCTAAAAGCTGAACTAGTTTCAAATTTTGGCACAAGGTCAGCAATCTTGAGGGTGGGGGTAAGTCAATTACATCAACCCCAGTGCATAACTGGTACTTATTTCATTGACCCTGAAAGGATGAAAGACAAAGCCAAACTTGGCAGAACTTGAACTCAGATTGTAAAGACAGGTGAAATGCCACGAAGCATTTTAACCATCATGCTAACAATTCTACCAGTCCTACCACCTTACATGTCTCTATTTAAATTTTTCAAATTATAAAAAAATAACAATTGGCATCACAGGGGGTTAAAAAGTTTGCTTTGCAATCCCATGGTTTTCAGTTCAATCCCACTGTGTTGCACTTTAGGCCAAGCAAAGTTTTGTGGGTAGCAGAAACTGAAAGAAACCCTCTCGGCGTATGTGTGTGTTTGTTTATATTTGGGGTTTATAAAAGTCATTCATTTCAAATTGTGTTGCTGTTGTCACTTCAGTCAACAAATAATCAGCTCACTTCGGACCTTTGAAAAATGTATCAGTGGTCCTTTATTTGAAAAACGGGTAAGGGTTAGCAACAGGAAAGGCACCTAGCTGTAAAACAATGCCTTAATAATATAAACATCTAACCCATGCTAAGATGGGAAAACAGATGTAAAAATAATGGAAACAACTTGTGTGTGTGCGTGTGTGTGTGTGTATGCGTGTGTATACATACATATAATGTATGTAGCTTAAAAAACAAAAATGTTTCAAAACTCAAATACAAATAACTATAAAAATAATATAACATGCAAAATAAAATTTTTAAATGTATAAAATAACTGAAATAAAATAATATGAATAATATTAAAAACAAAAACAAAAAATTAAGAAAGAAATATCCAAGGTATCTGTAAAAATATTCAGGTTTGAAATTACTGCATCTGAAGCAGAATTAGTAAATAAGAGAATATAACGAAGTCAAAATCAAAGTTAAAAAAAGGAGGCTTGGATAAAAGAAAAGAATTAAAAGAAAAAAGAAATATATAAATAGACCAAAAATAATAAATAAAATAAAATTTCTTTTTTTACCCATTTTTATTTCCAAACTGTAACTAACCCAGAAAAATATCTAAAACAACAAAAACACGAGGTTGTATCTCATTTCAATCATCTCCTAAGCACACCTGGCATTACTCAACATTAACAAGCTAAATTAATTATTATATCGTTTATTATTAAGCCATACGCATATAGTAGGCATATGTTGGTCTTGAGAGGTCTGTGCCTGAAGAAACCATGTCGGTTTGTAGAGGCCCAAATGGGAGGGGTAATCATGCATGCAGTAACTGCATTTGAAGGAGCTCTCTAGTAGCACCACTGGGTTTTTTCCTTTCTGTCAAGTACACTTTTCTTAGGTGGTGAGTTTCATATACACAGCCATGTGGTTAAAAAGTTTGCTCTGCAACTAAATGATTCCAAGTTGAGTCTCCACTGTCAACACTTTGGGCAAGTGCCTTCTACAGTGGCCGACCAATATTCTGTAAGTGGAACTAAGTAGACAGAAACTGTGTGAAAGTTTATCATGCATGTATGCGTATGTGTATGCGTGTCCATGTTTCTATCTACCAATAATCACAACAATAATGAAATAACATAGCTTATATATGAATGAAAGAGAGGTGGGTGTTTTTAGTAATAAAATAGAGATGCAAATAAAACAAATGGATATGTAATGCAGTTATAGATGAGACAGGAATTAATGATTGAGGATGTTTGTGATGCAGGTAGACAAAAGAAAGTTTTGAAGAGAGTATTCAGATTAGATTTAAGAAGACAACACAAAATTGTGCAGTTTAGAGAAATGCTGCATTAGAGACTCACCCACCACAAATGTATACAACAATGACAAAAGATAACTTTGAGAATATTGATATTAAAATGTTAATAATGGTGATGATGACAATAATGACTTTTGTCCCTAGTAGACTTTATTATTTTATTTTAGTAAAGAGCTAATTAACGATCAGATCTTCAAATACAGAAATATATTTCTGAAATCAAAGAAGTCCAGTATATATATATATCTAAAAATATAATGTATCTTGTATGTACAAACAAATCTATGACTGCTGTTGTTAAGATTAGAACTCCACATAATCATATTCCAGGCTGCTTCCAATATAGTGATTAAGCAACTGCTATACTTAGCGGTATTACAAGTCATGATATACAGAGCAAATTTAGAAGAAATATAAACAACTATGAAAGGTGTTTAGCCATCCGAGTTAGGTAATGTCATATATAAAAGTATTTATAAAAGACTAATGGATAATTTGCTCTTCAAGTCAATGAAAAATAACTAGTATTATTTTTCTGTGTCAGACTATATTGAGGATACGGTACACTGTTCATGAAATATAACCGAATGAAGCAGGAGACATTTGAAAGAAAAATTCCTCACTTATCAAGTCATGCAAACTTTGTAGCCACAAGACTGCAATATAAATTGTATTCATGTCCAGGATGAAAACATATTCTAGCCCTCAATTGTTCACATTTTGTTAAGTCTCCTAACCCATTAGTATGATGACAGCTGAAGACTTCATCTTCGTATAATGCATCAAGAGTAATCAGTTTAGTAAAAATGCACCTTTTTCAAAGCAACATATGCAACAACTGAACTCATTTCTACAAGCTATCAAAATATTCAAGTTTTGTGCTGCTGTAGTAACTTGCTTCAATGAATCAGTTCACCCTAAAGTACCTACTAACAGTTAGATGAACCAGGCCACTGAGAGTAAAGAACTTTGACCAGAAACATAGTAACATCATTGGCAGGGTATGAACCATCATCCCGTCATCTGGTAGTATGGTACTCTATCAATTTTGCTATCTGCGACTCATTTACTCTTCAAAAGTAAAGATATGCTCAAAACTAAACTATGGCTCTCATAGCAACCAAATCATCTTGCCATCTTGAAAGAAAGAAAAAAAACGATACATAGGATCATGCAGTCTCAGATATACCAGAACAGGATGGTCATGGATGGAACTTCCATTACAGATGTGCTTGATCAGAGCTAACCCAGAGCTAAACAACAACTGCTCTCTTAAAAGAAACAGAACTATTTTTTCCTCTGAGTCTCTTTTACGTACAATGACCCTTTCTCTATTTATTGATTGTTGCTCACACAATACAAGAATCTTTCTCTCATTGTCCTTTGTACCTCATAAGGTATTTAATACTTTGCACAATCTTTTTTCTTCTGAACCAAAATAGAATTAGAGAGAAGAGGAGATTATTAGGAGGAATATTACATTGTTTTTAACATAGAAACCTATATTTTGAAGTGTTTTATCTCCAATAGCAACAAAATATATCTATTCATAATTATTACTTATATTGAAATGTATTTAACCCTTCATCAGGATGTAATATCAATTTCTAAAGGGATAAACTGAAAACATTTTTGAGAAATACAACATAGAACAAATTTACACTGATATTAATCTAATTACAATAACATAATAACCCAAATAAAACTGACTAATTATGATATCAAATAATAAAAATAAGTATAAGGAATTAGAAAACTAGCAAAAAAAGAGAGAGAGAGAGAGAGAATTTTCACAAAAGGAAAACCATTCTTACTTAGATTATTTTCTCCTAACACCAGACAAATCAAACATGAGCAAATACTATATCCAAGACATTAAGAAAGTAAGTACAGACAGCATGAACAAAATTTGAAGAAGGACACTTTAAAAGATAAATACACAATTTCGAAAATTAAGAAAATATACAATGATAAAAATCTTTTCTGCCAACACATACTGCTCCTATTGTTGTGCTTATTTCTGCTGCTTATTCTGTCTCCTGTATGTTCACCATCTCTCTCTGTTGGAGTAATATCTAAAAAACGAAAATGAATGATTATATAGTAGCAGCCAAGTGCAAGGCTTTTGTTTATGACTTGAGCTTTCAGAGTTTAATTTATAAACGTACTCTTCTTGAGCCCAATCAAATTAGACTTACGCATAAATCCAAAGACATCTAAAGAAAAAATATCATACTTTCTATTTCCTTAAATAATTCAAAAAGAGAAAAGTTTTTTAAAATATTATTTTCATTTCATGACTCACAATAATTGATTTAAAATAAAGCGTAATGTGAAGTAGATCCTTAAATTGAAAGCTTAATTGTTAGCAGCTACAGTCTAAATGGGAATGATTATTTCACTTTATTCATATAACCTTATTGTTTAAAATATTATTTACATAAATGTTCCACCAGCACGGAATAAATGGAAATAAACCAAAGCTTAAGACCACACAGTTTCAGAGATCTGCTAACATTTGATCTCATAAAAATTGTGTTAGCCCTATAAAAAGGGAAACAATAAGTAACTATTTAGGATGCATGAAACGATGAAAGGGTTCCAAACGAAATTAAATCAATATTCAAGTATATCAAAATGAAGTTTAGGGACATGTTAATAAATAGAACCAAGATACCTGACAAACAACCCCTGAAAAGAGAGAATGGTTCAGAATCAAAGAAGGAAATAAACCAAAACTCGGCATGGAGAAATTATAGCAAAGAATGGATGCATGAAAATTGCAATTGTATATTGTCCAGTTTTTATTTTTGTAAATAGAAACATAGTCAGTAGGATTTGGAAGAAGTTTAAGAAACTCAAATGTAATGAAGATTATATGGCAACATGAAAGGCAAAGAAAAATCTGCCTGAACACATACCATCCAACCCATGCAAGCATGGAAAAGTGGATGTTAAAACAACAATAATGATGATGATGATAATTCAGTGCATTACTGCAAGATAGAGATACATGGATAATGAATGAAAACAATCTATAGTGGTTCAAGAACAAGATAAGAGCTGGGGGTTAAATTTAT
The DNA here is from genome assembly GCA_029874955.1 of Octopus insularis. NCBI lineage: Eukaryota > Metazoa > Mollusca > Cephalopoda > Octopoda > Octopodidae > Octopus > Octopus insularis. The sequence continues at coordinate 5,809 of JARUKP010000387.1, read as the reverse complement.
GAAATCTTAGAAAAATTATTATTTAGAAAGAGGATTAGATATTAAAGGGAACAGCCAATGTATGCGACAAATAGGATATCATTTATTTGAAAATGTAATGTCAACGAAGAAACCATGAAATATAAAGTTGACAAACTATAAATCATATGGGAGGATGCAAAGTAGTTGGAATACTGTGTCATAAAAACAAAGACAAAGAATTGAGATTTATATATATATATATAAGACATGGATACCTGTACACATATTAGAGAAAATGCTAGTGAATATGTGTCCCTATAGAACATAAACATGCATTAGTTGTAAAAGGAAGTGGGTGAAAAATAGGAAATGAGCAATGGTAGTAGAAATAATAATAATAAAAACAACAATAATAAAATGACCATGATAGACTTAGTAATAGCACTGGATCATATACTGTCGGTTTGGACACCCATATGGGAAGAACTGGTTGGGACATAAACCTGCCAAAGTAGTAGAAAATAAAGACAAACTAATCATGCAATTCCGGTCAATAGACCAGATATTGTGGTGAAAAATCATTTTGACAAAACATGTTTGCTAATCTATTTGTGAATCCCAGCAAGCAGATTGCAACAGTTCTATGAAAACATTTTGGAAGTTAACTTCCAGGACCTTGAATAGAGAGCCAAAACGTAGTAACTAAGAATGATAACAGTCATTAGAGATCTAAAGATAATCCTAAATGGCACTCTTAAATACTATGGTCAAAAGTACAAACACTACAAAAAAAAAGTTTTATGGATACAGCCCACAACCTAAAAAAAACAAAATTTTTTTAATCACTGTCAATCTGAGAATATCTGAATCTTTTTAAATCTTTCAAAATTGCATTTATTATGGACAAACTTTTAATACAAAATATATCATGGCTACCCATAAATAACATCCATAATAAAACATGCAGCTTGCTGTGACTTGAGGTCTCCAAGTGAGACTTGGAACAGCTTGCTTTGAAACAAAACAACAACTGCAAAACTAATAGTAATGTAGTAAACAGAAGAAGAATGAGAGAAGATGGAAAAAAAGAGAAAGATGATGTAACTGGATAGGTTGTAAGGTTGTGGGGCAGAGATGTAGTGAATAGAGAAAGGGAGAGGCAAATGGTGGTGGAGGAGAGAAAGTTTTGTGACTCAGGAAGGTGGTCAATGTAAAATGTGGATGAAGACAGTATTAAAGAATGCAGGATGGACATCAGATGAAATGGTTTTGAGGAGTGAGAAAGACAAGTGGGATCAAGGAAGAGCTGTTGAAGCTCAGCTCATATTTAATTACAGCAGGAAAACACTGCAACTAAAGACAAATGATGAGAAGACCTTGAAAAGGAAATTGGGCAACAGGGCTCAGTTTTTGTGTGTGTGACTAATGTGGCTGTATTATATGAATGGAATATGAGAGTATGATGAAATATTAAACTTCTTCATTTCCACAAAACAAAAAAAAAATAAGATATTGTCTTATGCAAGACTACATCTTATACATTGGCAAATATGATAATCATATATAAACAAATGTTGAAATACACTTTTTATTTTTTTACAAAATCATATGAAAGTATAAGCTTATATAATGAAAATGAAAGGAGGTTCAATGTCTATGATGAAACCAGATTGAATGAGATGCTTGAGTAACTATTGATATTAATTACTGATATCAATGATAACAATAAAGTGAGATCAATAAAACTAAATCAAAGCAGTAAACAGAAAGCCAAATTTTTGTTCTCTCATGGAAAAAAAAATAATAGGGAAAAAAATACATATACTTCCACTGACCTTCATGAGACATTTGCATAAGAACAGAATTATTTTGATAAGGTCCGTTTAATGCTTCCAAGAGAGATACTGCTTCATATCCAGGAGGAACACCTTCTTGACTAACAAAATTCTCTTCTTCACCACCCTGACAAAAAAAAAAAAAAAATTTTTTTTAAATTCCAATCAGTCAAGTCACATTCCATAAACTGTCTTTGAACTAACAATAATAAAAAAAATGGGTTGTGACTATGAATCACCAAATCACAAAACTTTTCTGCCAAATGTAAAAAAGGCAATAAAGGAAAAAAAAGTAACACAGCATCATATTGCCAGTAAATAGAGACATGTTTGGATGAACACCAAGGAAGAGAAATAAATAAAGAAACTCAAAGAAAGGGGTTCGAGTAACATCAAAGAATGAGCAGCAAAGAATACAATGGGAAATATAAACAAAGAGGTGTATCTTGCTGTGCACCTTTCACCTTCTATACACTATCATCATCATCATCATCATCATCATCATCATCGTTGTTTAACATCAGTTTTCCAATGCTAGCATGGGTTGGACAGTTTGACTGAGATCTGGCGAGCCAATGGCTACACCAGGTTCCAATCTGATCTGACAATGTTTCTACAATTGGATGCCCTTCCTAACGCCAACCACTCCAAAAGTGTAGTGGATGCTTTTTACATGCTACTGGCACACGAGCCAGTCAGGGGGTACTAGCATCGGCCACGTTCAGATGGTGCTCTTTACATGCCACATCAATTACATTCGGATAGTGTTTTTTACATGCCACTGGCATATTTTGCTGGTAGAATTTGGTGCATAGAATGAATATCGCTTGGGTATTTAGATATTGTGTTTATACTCCTTCATTTTAAAAGTGGACTTAGGCTTACAACAAACAGAGATTGATAAGAGAAGCTCGATACTAAGTACTGGACTTGATGTTATCAACTAAAACCATGAAATTTAATGTTTTGGCATAACCTCAGTGCACAATTATAGAGAGCAGTAAAAGAATAAAGGAATGTGTGTGTGTGTGAGTGATGTATGTTAGCAGTGAAGTGATTAATTCAACAATGAGTTATTGACAGCTACCAAAGGTCAGTATTTTATTTATCAATGCTCTTATGTCACTAATGATTGGGTTTTGGGATTCACTTGTGCTACATCACACAGCTATAACTTCTTCAATTGCAGTTACCAGAATATGAAAGTACTACCAAAATTCAGAATTTTTTAAAAAGCTATATGGAATATAAATTCGACAATGTTGGGTAAAATTACCAAGTTTTGCTGAATATCTCTAATAATGTCGATTTGATTATTTCAAGAAGTCATTTAAAAGATCTTTAGAGTCCTCAGTTATGTAGAATATGTTTTGGACAACATAAAGAGATATTACATAATGTTAATGGTTTACACTGTCAAAATTATAATTTCTCATCCATTTCAGATGAAATAATATAGAGAAGTAATTTGAAATAGATGCAAAATAAATTTCCTGAACGAGGACAACAGAGACATAATGAATTATTGAATAACAATACAAAAAAGGATTCGATTATCTTTTACCTGGGTTATATTTGAAGACATCTGTTTTCTTCGCATGGCTCGAATTTGTAAAAGTGCACGGAAAGGTGCACGGCAAATGGGGCAATTACTAGCTTGATAACGTAATGATTCTGCACAGTTATTGCATAGGCATAAGTGACGACAAGGTAAAATAAGAGTATCTCGCATATCTGACATACATATTACACATTCAGATCCAGTATCCTCAATGTCTTCATCAGTATCCAGCTGTAAGTTTAAATTCAAAATGTGGAGAAATTTTTTAAAGATGATTGAAAATGAAATATTTCATTTTATAAAATTATATCTTCATTAATGAGGACAAACCAGTTTTTTTTTACTTTTTGGTGTTTTTAATACCTATTTAAATCCAAAATATTTTTAATATAAAAAAAACTATTTTTAAAAAAACAAATTAATTTTAAATAGATTCAACCATTTTCATACCAACCTGCCTGAAACTGCCTCTGGCTCTGTGGTACAAATGTCTTGTTTTTAAAAGTTCTGAATTAAAATCTTCCACCAAACCTTAGTCACAATTTATGTTCCTAACACTAGCTGAATGATAAGTTATTTGACTAAATTCTTTCTTATATTTAAAAGAAATTGAAATATGGTAACAAAAGGGTTAAATTTTATCAAAGGAAGTAATTACTTCTAAGCTCACCCACTGACTGAGACTCTTAAGTTTAAAATATTTAATATTAAAATTATTTAAAAAAAAAGAAAAAAAAGAATCAGCATATATTGAACAAATTAACCCTCAAATAAAATATCAGAAAAAAGCAAAATAAATTACTTTAGATCTTTCCAGGTTCTTATTTTCTATTCCATAGATTTCTTGTAGTAAATAACATAAACCGCCAACACACTGTTTTTGTTTCAGAGGTTTTAATACATAACCACTGTCAGAATTTCTCTCGACCATTGCAAATGTGACATGAGAATGACCAATGTGCTCTGGAATGGAAAGTAAATAAACAGAGACATTAGTCTGGATAAAAATAAGACAAAAAAAGAGGATTAAAGTTATCAGTGATTAACAATGGTAAGGTACACAGAGTCCTTTAAGCATTAATCAAGTACTGTGGATGATATAATTAAAAAAATATGCAAATTAGTCTAGCTAGCAAATCTGTACACAAAACCTCATATAGTATACCCTTCATTTGGAGAGAGAATTCCTTTGATGCCAGTAGAGATAATAATTCCAAAATTTTTCCATCCTGTTCTTATTCTAGCTACTATGTTCTCAAAACACCCAGTTGAGTAGTAGAAATTATCGATTACTTTTAGGGAATCTTCCAAGCATTTGAAGAAATTCCTTTTGTTGGGCTGTCATTGTTGTCTACTCTTGTGCATTTGCTAATTCAAAGTCCTTCTCTGTCAGAATGACTGTGATGCCAGCACATCTTTTGTGCACCCATGGTTTACACTAGGCACAACAAATATAACTGACCCCTCTTCTGCCTATCAACCATAGCCACTTCCCTAATGGCAATAGAATTCTGTGCCACTTCCCTAGTGACAGCAGAATTCTGTCTGTTTTCCTGCCAACTAAGACTTCTTTACTGACCTAGCATAAACTGATGCTGATTTCTTTATTCCCATGGTAAGAAAGCAGCTCAGTAAAACAAAGATCAATAGAGTAAGGGCTGGAGGTCACTTTGTTCCACTAAAGCCTTCAAGGCAGTACTCCAGCATAGCCACAGTCCAATGACGAAAACGAAATATAAAAGAATACTGCACTATTTTTACATTTATACTTATGATAAATACAACAATACTTCATCTTTCTGAAGTAATTGAAAGAAGGATACAAGGCTGGAGGTTCAATGCGGGACAATGAGAATTTAAGTACTTTTAATAGAAACACAATACAATAATAATAAATGGGATATGAACAGTTGACCCATTAATCAACAAGCTGCTACACCATCCTCATATTAACAACTTAATATTTCTATGTTGTACCATTCATCATCACCGTCGTTGTTTAGCGTCCGTTTTCCTTGCTGGCATGGGTTGGACGGTTTGACTGAGGGCTGGCAAGCCAGAAGGCTGCACCAAGCTCCAGTCTGATCTGGCAAATTTCTACAGCTGGATGCCCTTCCTCATGCCAACTGTTCTGAGAGTGTAGTGAGTGCTTTTTACATGTCACCAGTATGGGGGCCAGTCAGGCGGCATTGGGAACAACCACACTCGGATGGTGCTTTTTACATTCCAAAGGAACGGGAGCCAGTCAGGTGGCACTGGGAACGACCATGCTCAGATGGTGCTTTTTATGTGCCAATCAGGCAGTGCTGTCATCAGCCACGACAACAACTTCCCTTGCTTCAACAGGTCTTTGCAAGCACAGTTTATTGCCCAATGTTCAAAGGGTACTCCTTTAAAGGGGCTGGTGATGCTGCACTGGCCTAGGGCACGGTTCCCATTATGGTCTCACTTA
>JARUKP010000386.1:0-11847 GCA_029874955.1 Octopus insularis | reverse complement strand
CTCATACACACATACATACATTTACGTATGCATATTCACATATAGATGTGTTTATTGTATGTACGTTAATTATATTAGATAATGTTTTATAATGTATATAGGCATAGATATACTAATGCATACACACACACATATATATACAAACTATGTATACATACTTACACACAGACACGCTCACATGTGTGTGTGTGTTGTGTGTGTTTGTGTTGTGTGTGTGTGTGTGTGTGTGTGTGTGTGTGTGTATCAGAATTATAAATATATCAGCCTCGCCACCGTCACCTCGCCAATTCCTATACTACTCCTTAAGCATCATGCTGTTTCCAATCTTGCTTTCTTTTATCAGCTAACTTACACTTATAAGAAGCTGAAGACTCTAAATTTCTGAAAGTCCACCAATATCGTGTATTATCACCATTAACAACAAAATATGAAATTTAGTTAGTGGAGACCGTTAACGTCTGTCACTAGTAGAAGATTCATCATATTTTAGCATCAAATAAAGGAAAACGACTTCACAAATCTGTTTTATTTCCGTTTGCCTGAGAATTTTGATGAATATGAATCATACGGTCAAAGGTGTTCCAATAATTCTATTTTTACTGCATTGTATATAAAAGAGTACAAAATACGATGCATCCTCGCTCTTTTCAGAGACAGTAAAATGTAATTTAAAGCTGATTTATCAGCTAATTCTGAAAAGTCCAACGATCATATCAAGGCTCCCACGTTAATTTGTTCTGATTAAAGTTGATTGAAAAAAAAAATCTAGATTTTTTTTTAATTATAGAGTTATTATTTAGTTCGGAGTCAAAGAAGTTCTAGGGGCAAAGACGTTCTAACCATGGTCATCCATCTTATTTTAGAAAGCAGTTTACCTAGTATTATACTAGGATTGCATTGTATGTGTTCTTCCCTCTTTACAGTGATAGGGTTAATTATAATTTGAGAGAGATTTGATATAATATAATATCTACAATATATAACATATATTAATACAAAAGATATAATATGATAATGATGGTGAATCTATAACGCATTTCAAAAGCTACACAGCACAGGTTAGTTTTAATTGACATGCAATGGCATTGAAAAAGAAACGTGACACCTAGGGGAAGCGTCTTTTACAATAGCCCCGAGCTGACCAATGGCTTGTGAGTGAAATTAATAAACGGAAACTATGTAGAAGCCGATATATCTATCTATCTATCTATCTATCTATCTATCTATCTATCTATCTATCTATCTATCTATCTACCTATCTGTCTATCGATCGATCGATCGATCCGTCGATCCGTCCGTCTGTCTGTCTGTCTATATATTTATTTATTTGTGTGTGTATATGTGTTTGTGTGTATGTGTTTGTGTGTATGTGTTGTGTGTGTGTGCGTGTGTGTATGTATGAGTATGTGTCAGCAATGTCTGTTCCTCTAACAATGCTTGACAACCGGTTTTGGCACATTTACATCTCCGTAATTGAACGATTCAGTAAAAGAGACCGACAGAGCATCAGACTTTAAAATAAGTCCTCGGAGCTTTGTTCGACTATAAATATTTCAAGTTGGTGCCCCAGCATGGCCACAGTCCAATGACAAAAAAAGTGAAAGATAAAAAAAACAGTATGTAATAAAAATCTTATCTCTAAGCATTTACCTAAAATTAAATTACATTTATACATCATGTATTTAATTGGATTATTAGAGAAACGAAAGCTTCGACACTCCGCGCTAAGAAGGTCCGCCATCTCTGGTGCTATAACAACTTTTTGTTGTGATGTAATATTTATTATTTGTGATGAGTGGTTATACTCTTTCGTCTCTGAGATGCGATGTAATTCACTAACAGATGTTGAATAGGGATACGACGGGACGTTCTAAAAGTTCTTTTCTCCGCTTTGCGACCTTCTTATTAACTTAGTGACATAATAACACATACGCGTGTGAGTGTATGTAATTGTATGTATACATAATTGCACATATTCGAGCTTGCAGAATCTTCACTGCACCGGACAAAATACTTAGCGACATTTCCGATTCCACCTTCTTAACTCAAATGCCGCCGGAGTCTACTTTTCCTTTCATCGTTTCGAGATGATAAAATAAGTACCAGTTGAGTACTAGGGTCGATGTAATCGACTTAGCTCCTCTCCCGAAATTGCTGGCCTTGTACCCAAATTTGAAGCCGACATTTTTATGTGTGTGTCTGTGTGCGTGTGTGCGTGTGTGCATGTGTGTGTGTGCGCGCGTGCGTGCGTGGGTGTGTGTGCGTGTGTATCAGTGTACATCTCTATCAATGCGCGCGCATACATACACACAGATATACGGACATACATACATACATACATACATACATACATACATACATATATATATATAGATATAGATATGGATATGTAAATAAATAAACAAGTATCTGAAAGTGTATGTGTGTACCATACTGGTGATACATAAACGGGTACTCCTGCAGGTGACACATAAAAGGTACCCATGCCGGTGACATACGGTGACATATAAAAAGACACCTGTGCCAGTGACATGTAAAAGACACCCAGTACCACTCCTTAAAGTGGTTGGCATTAGGAAGGGCATCCAGCTATAGAAATCAAGCCAAAACAGACAACTGGAGCCTGGTACAGTTTTCCAGCTTACCAGCTCTGATCAAAGCATCTAAAAAAGCCAGCATAGAAAACGGGTGTTAAATAATGATGATGATGATGATATATATAAGTGACATAGTCACAACTGGAACATTTTTGATATGTCTGTTTGGTATGGATAACTCAGAATTAAATGACAACACTACACTTCAAAGAACCAATAAGGAATTTTGTATGCAGCCACTCCCTGCTACAAATATCAGCCAAATCCCTGTCAAGAGGAAGAATTCTTTGGATAATGTAGCCCTAGACAAACTATGCCTTAATAAAAATAGTAAATTTGATTAGTTTTGCAATTCTTGGCAGCATTTCATTCATCTTTAGATTCTGAGTTCAAATTCTACGGAAATCAACTTTGTCTTTCAGCTGTTTGGGATTGATGAAATGAGTACCAGTTGAGCACTGGGGTTGATGTAATCGACTAGCCCCTTCCCTCAAAATTTTGGGCCTTGTGCCTGTAGAAGAAAGGGTTATTATCACCATCATTATTATTATTATTATCATTATTATTATTATTATGAAGATGGAAGGCTGGCAGAATCATTAGCACACCAGGCAAAATGCTTAGCAGCATTTCGTCCGTCTTTATGTTCTGAGTTCAAATTCCGCCAAGGTCAACTTTGCCTTTCATCCTTTTGGAGTCGATTAAATAAGTACCAGCTACACACTGAGGTCGATGTAATCAACTTACCCCTCCCCACAAATTTCAAGCCTTATGCCTATAATAGAAAGGATTATCATCATCATCATCATCATTATTATTATTATTATTATTATTATTATTATTATTATTATTATTAAGGCAGCAAGCTGGCAAAATTGTTAACATGCTAGACAAAATGCTTAGCAGTATTTCACCCGTCACTACATTCTGAGTTCAAATTCCACCGAGGTCGACTTTGCCTTTCATTATATTGGTCAGAAAGAAACTTCCCAAGTTTAAAGAAAATATTCAATTGTATTTAATTTCAGCAATTTTAGGAGTGAATTAAAATCTGTGTGTTGCCTTTTTCTTCTAATCACTCTGGAAGATATCAATAAAATAAGCACTAGTTGTATACAAAGATCAATTTAATTAAATATACTATATTTACTCAAGTATAAGTCACACTATTTTATAGTTGATTTTAACTGGAAAAGAAAACTGGGGTGCAGCTTATACACAGGACAAAACTAAAACTATAACCCTTTAGTATTTAAACCAGCCATATTCGGCCCAAATATTTTGCCTGTTTTATGTTCAAACCAGCCAGATCTAGCCTCTCATACCTACCCTACAATGTCATTCTAAAAATAAGCAATTACTTCATCGAAATCTTGAAGCTATGAGATAATGCATGATTAATTCAAAACAATGTGAGTAAATAAGCATTATATTTGATAGAGTAATCTGAATGCTAAAGGGATAAAGGGAAAATATTTTATACCAAGATTTAATACAACATTAGAGGTGTAGCTCATACTTAGTGTGATTTATACACAAGTGAATACAGTACCTCTCCTTTCAAGAATATAAATGGCAGTTATTATTCTAAAGCTTGTTTAAGAATAACAAGGCAACATTTACTAATTCAATAACCAGAGTAGAGTCAAATTTATTATTAAGGTGGTGTTGACTGGGGTTTCAAGTTTTGCTTAGCAGCTTACTTCAACCAGTTGTTGAATAAACCATTAGGCAAACTAGAAGTCCCAGTTAACACAAAACTAATAATGTATTGATTTTGTCTACCACTCGCTCAATGTTTGACAAGAAATGTTGATTATACCAGAAGAAATAACAGCCAAATCTCCCTCACTTCACACTACAAAATCCTTATTTTAAAAAGACTAAAAGGGACATTGTATAATGTAGTCCTTGATGTACTTCATCTGGAAAAAAGATGATGACCATAGCTGAAATGCTTTGGGTCATAGGTTTCTGTAATCTTGATTGGGGATGATGAGGATTTAAACAGGAACTACAATAACTACAGTGAAATCTCTGTGATAACTTTATCAAGGAAAAAAAAAGAAGCATTGTGTGAATACTATCAGAATGACACAGGGAAAAATAGTTTGTCGACAAATAAAGAAATTTTCTGTATGTCAAATATGTTCTGTGTGGCTTTTAAAGAAACATTCCCATAAAGAGAATATTGTTAAAAACATTAAAAGAAAATAAATGAATGAGAAATACAGGTCAAGCAAAACACATAATGAGCAATGAACGAAAGAGCTTTCTATAATAAGATGTACTGGTGAAATATAATATGGAAAACATATGTTACTTGTCTAGAGAATGAATGTTTACAAAAAGAGCAGAAGAGAAAAATAAACTTGTTACAAATGTTCTCCAAAGACAGCTAATCAAACTTTCACTGCAAAGTTTTCAGAGTTAAATTTTTTATATTTCTAAAAGTAACATAAAATAATTATTGAAAAAAAAAATCAATAAAATAACCAGTGATCCAACATTATTTGAAAAGAAAGAGAGACAGACAGACAGACAGACAGAGAAAGTAAAATATATTTTGATACAGAAAAGTAGATACGTGTTCTAATTTGTAGACCAGTTTTGTACCAGGGTATATAATTTCAAGAAAGCCACAGACTATATGACTTTTGGATAAATAAATTGTCATCTAAATTACGCAAAAATGAAAATAACACTGATATCTCAATTTAACAGATATCATATATGTATCAAAATTACATAAAAATATCTTGAAATACTAAAGAGTAAATTTATTCAATAAAATCGCCATAGATAGATAGATTCTTCTTTATGCATGAGGTCAAAATCAGTCAGAGAATCTTTCTATCTTTGTGTATTTGAAAATCACATTGAATTGAGAGTAATCTAACAAGGTCACATTAAATAATTTTATTATATATGTGTGAAAATGTAATTAAGTTTATTGTAAAAAAAAATATAATTATAAATATTTGTAAACTGACTTTTTTTTATAACTTTGCATAATCATTATAGTTAACAATCGAGAAATTTTTTGTAGAAAATCTTGACTTTTTCCAAAAGATGGTACACCAGGTTTTAAAAGCAGCAGTTTCGGACTCCACAAAAGGAGTAAGTTCATAATTTACAAGAGATTTAATTGGATCAAGATGGTGAAAGCTGATTGAAGGTAGTATTGTTAATATGTAGTTAAAAGTGACGCAGAATTTTTTACAGCAAGAATATATTTGGAATGAAGAAAGTTCTAGGGAGTGTCAGATTTGTGAATGAAGGATGGCATTTAATGTTGTTAGGTACTTTGGTTTTACCAGAAGAAACCAAGTGTGAGAAATTTGGAAGAGAGAAGCAACTAGAACAAGTATATTTGAAGACAGACAAAATGCAGTCAAATCAGCAAGCTCTGATGAACAAAGTCTATGAGACCAACATTTGAAGAGGTACAGGAAGTACACAGTATAATGATCACAAAAATAGCTTTCTGCTGCTTCTGCTGCTGCTGCTGATGATGATGATGATGTTTAATTCCAGCTCAACCCAATTAGGCAAACTTTAGATCCAAATTATTCCAGCTATGACCAGCCTGTCTTGTTGCACATCACCGTCTATGTGTCACCATTTATTTAAAATAATAGGGAATAATTTGAGAGAGATTTGACTGTTATTCTTAGTAGGCTGAGCAACTATGTAGAGGTGTTGAGTAACTATGTAGAGGTTGAGTAACTATGTAGAGGTTCTCTCATGGAGTTCAAAGTATGAGGGCTTAAAGGAGTACAGTATCCGATATGAGAGGAGTTCTCTTCGGCGGAGCAAATTTATAAGTTTTGGAAATGGTCAACAGATGTTTAAGAGTGTAATAGTTCTCACTTTTAAAATAAACTATGCACATATACATACATGCAAACGCATGCATGCATGCATACAAGCACACATATAATTGAATGTTTTATATTTTATTTAAATTACAAAAACACAGCTATGTGAATACCATTATAATCAGATTGATTGAAATTCATTCAACCAATTTCAGTTTTGTGAAAGTTGCATAAAAGAGCATGTATATTGGAATTCAATAGTAGAGATCACTTATAGAAATTAACCTCTACAGAATTAACTTCAATATCAATTAAATCTTGGTATTCTCTACACAATTCTTTACATAACAAATTGATTATTTCTTACAAGTTGTTAACAAGAGTGAATATCTTTCTCTTTTTTTTTTTTATCTATTTATGCAATTAGAAAATAAATTCCTGACATTGTTTTAATAGCTACTACTGTTGTTGCTTTATTTTTGTTCAAGGGATTTTTAACAAAATTATTATTCGGTCTAAGAAGGAAGGGAAGCATCCATGATTATGACAAGCCCCTTTTTCACACCAGTGAAATTAATGTCATTAATGTTTAATGTCAACAGCTGTAAGTTGATGCTTGTTGGGAAAACACAACAAGGAAGCCTCCACATGGTTACTCAATTTACTAGAAATAGCAACCAATTCACATATTACATCCAATCTTCTTTAAAAAAAAGAAAGAGTGAGTTTCAAAAACTAAGAAATAGTGGTCATGGCTAAAATGCTCTTAACGTGGACCTGCTCAACAGGAGCTCACCTGCAACTGAATAGCAATATGAACAGGGAATTGTTTCAGAGAATAGTAATTTAGTGGGAGAAAAGGTAAAGTTAAGTGCTAAAGTGCATGGTTTATGGAGTAAGAAACACTTGAGAGGCAACTGAACTCAAAAGGAGACAGAACATAGTTTGTTATTTCAGAGAATTATGCACCATTATAGAAGAAAAATTGCTATTTGTATAATCTACAGTAAAATCCACAATGACGATTTGCATTTGATCCTGAGAATGAATGAGGATAGCTGAGTGAACGAAAAGTGTCACATACTAGCAGTTGAGGGAAGCTGTGGAAGAGGTAGACCCAGGAAGACCAGGGATTAGGTGGTGAAGCACAGCCTTCGAATATTAGTCCTCACTGAGGCAATGACTATTGACCGAGACCTTTGGAAATATGCTGTGCTTTAGAAGACCCAGCAAGCCAACTTATGCCTACCTTTCTTTCATTGAACACTAAACTCTGCTTGCGAAGACCTGTTGAGGCAAGTGAAATCGAAATCGAACCAAATTCGACGACTGGCCCCCATGCCAACCTTTCCTTCATTAGACACTGGGGCATGTGAAATCGAAATTGTAATTGAACCAAATTCGATGACTGGCACCCGTGCCAGAGGAGCACTAACAGCACTGTCCGAGCGTGATCATTGCCAGAGCAGCTGTCTGACTTCTGTGTCGGTGGCATGTAAATAGCACCATTTGAGCGTGTTCGTTACCAGCGTCGCCTTACTGGCACATGAAAAAACATTTGAGTGAGGTTGTTGCCAGTGCCACTGGACTGGCTCCTGTGCAGGTGGCAAGTAAAAAACATCATTTGAGCGTAGCCGTTAACTTCTCTAGTTAACACTCTCAAACTTTGAGAGTGTTAACTGGAGAAAATAAAGTGGTTATCACTTTAGTTGTCCCCCCACCACCACCACCACCAACATCACTTGACAACCGATGCTGGTGTGTTTACGTCCCTGTAACTTAGCAGTTCGGCAAAAGAGACCGACCGAATAAGTACTAGGCTTACAAAGAATAAGTCCTGGGGTCGATTTCCTCAACTAAAGGCGGTGCTCCAGCATGGCCACAGTCAAATGACTGGAACAAGTAAAAGAGTAGTACTAACTATATATTATACAAAGCAGTTTTTATCAACCACTTCCATCAGGATACATATATCTAGGCAATGTACTTCATTATTTTAGCTACAGGTGTAACTCTAGCATGCTTGTTGAAGATTTCACTTTTTGTGTACACAGTGCTTGCACTCTGCATCCAAAACAAAGATCCTTCTCGGATGCTATATCACTCAGGAAATTCCTGCTACTAATCAGTCTTGACTGTGTCCACTATATAGACTTTTACTAATACACATTATTCCTTATTTCAAAACATTTATAAGATATCCAACAAAATATACAAAGAATTCGTTTGAAGTATAGGAATAAAGTCTAATTATTAAATGTCTGAAATGTTCATTTATGAAACAGAAATGTTTCAATTTATTCCACTTCACAAATTCACCATTCTTCAATTTCGATTATAAAACTAAAATTATATTCTCTTGAAATTTAATTACTCCTTATTGTTACAGTGCACTCCCCTTCTTTATATATTAGTAGACACATGTCTAGTTGCTAGCTAATAAAAATGACTTCTTTCACAAGATTATACCATTAGGAAATTATCATAGTAACAAAGATAAAACTGATGGTTAAGATTGTTTAGTGAGTGGAAAGATGGTGTGGCAAAAGCATGTGACATTTATGTATGTGTATTTTCATTTTGAGTCCAAGTATTGGCAGGGTTGTATTTACCTTTCAAGGGTCAATAAAATCAGTGCCAGTAATAGATGAGGGTTAGTTCTAATGACATTATTCCTTTCCTAATAAAGTTAGAAATCAATTATTTAACCAAGGGTTTCAATAATATGTGAAGCCACATAAACAAAAATGTCTAGCCATAAATATGATTGATAATGAGTAGATCAATCAGTTGGCCAGTAGATCACAGAGATGGACTGAAATAATCACTGAGATGGAAAAAAAATTAGTTGACACTTTAAGTAAGCAGCAGATGTCCACATAGTACTGTGACTAGCCGCGTTGAAGAACATAGTATGAAAAAAAAGTAAAAAAAAAACATACATGTACACAAGCGGTGATTTTAGAAAAAAAAACAAAAAAGGAAGAAAGAGAGAGAGAGAACGCAGGATGAAAGACTTATATTAAGGTAGGTTGTTTTGAAATGTTTAAAACTGATGAAAAAAACGCTTATTTTATGCATATAACTAATTCTAGTATATAAATAGATTTGTTCATGTTGCTATTTCAAACCTTCATGTTAAAGACTCACCTACATATATTCCAAATATAACTTCCTTTGTTGCTCTTGTTTGGTAAATGATTTTATGTGAGGTCATGTGTTGAAACTAAAACAAATACATTTTGGTAAAGTCATTCGCATCAGTCCTTAAAATACACATACATTGCTGTAATTCACTTTCATTTCATTTATTTTATTTTTTACAATAGTATCAATGACTTTCATAGAACAATTTATATTCTGTCACTTGACAGTATCTATTAGAAATCACTTGGTATATAAACTGAGACATTTCTTATTACTACTGAGATTTACCTTCCTGTTTCTTTTTTCCTCTTCTCTCCATTTTTCTCATATATACACACATTCTTTCATTCTAACAATCTCTTTTACAACAATGTCCATTAGCTTATCATAATTACTTATTTCTTTTATTTTTACTGTTTCTTTTTGTAGTTTTGTTTTGTCTTGTGACTCTGTTGTAAAAAGAAAGAAATAATGATAAAACTGAGATGATCATAACAGTGTACGTATGTTTTAAATGGCTAATATGACTCTACCACATTGTTTGAAACTTAATATTTTACAACACAAGCTATGGTAAAAGTGTTTTGCTTCTTAAGCACTTCATTATTAGGATGTACATCCACTTGATTTCTGATCATCTAACTTGAATAAAAGTAACCTTAAGAACAAAACCCATCAAAGACCATTCTTAGATAAAATTTGAACTATTGTAATTCTTTGTTAGTGCGTGTATCTGTTCCTTTCTATTTCCTAACTGTAAAACTGTAGCAGCACTCAAGAAATATTATTTGTTCAATAACAAGAGTTCGACTTATAGGGGATATAATACAGTAGGTTGTCTGAACAAAGGAATTCTGTCAGATTCACCTAATAATATATTTTTTTTTGATTCCATAAAAACCGTGATGACAATATTGAAAATGATGGATAGTCACATTAGTTCCTATATTGTATCTTATTTTATGCTTCATTGCTTTGGCTTCAAATTTTACTAGAGACCTTACCTTAGTAAATAAAATGAGAGCATACAATATATTGGAGCTTAATACCATGAACAATATCCCTTCCCTTACAAAATAGAGGTATTGAGGTATATCAAAAGAAATAATTATTTCCATTAGATGTTTACAATAAGAACATTTTGTTGTATGTGAAAGTTATTGATTTCTTCCCTTTTTGAATATACAAAAGCAAGCTTACTGTTCCATAAGCAGATCAAATTTTCTGCAGCCCATCTCTTCATTGCAGCACCACTGAAGATTTTGTTTCCATGCAGTTTAACTAAGGCAAGTCAACCTAAAAGAGACCATTTATTTCCATGGTAAACATGTAAGAAAACTTCAGCTCTGTAACTCAAACTGAGAAAGCAGATTTCAATTGTGATGCTTCAGCTGCTTGCAGCATTGAACTGGTACTGATTTACAACTAAGTAAAGTATACCATTGTTTTATTAGTTAGGCTAATGAATAAGAGCAACAGCCATAGCTTTCCAAGATACAGATAACTGGGGAAAAGTTAATGAGATGTACGCAAGTATAGCTGTATGGTTAAGAAGTTTACTTCATAGTCCCATATCTCCAGGTTCAATCCCACTACATGGTAAATTGGACAAGGATTTTCTAGCAAGACTTGTGAGTGAAATTGGGTAGATAAAAACTGAATGGAAGCTCATTGGAAAGACTATATTTGAGGAATGGTTTCTCTTCTTTTCTCATCACCAGTTTTAATGGCCCTGTAAAGGTTAATAGGTACAATCCTTCCTCTTCTAGCTAGGCCATAAAAAAGTTAATGTTTAGTCTGAATTCTTGTTTAGTGGCTGAGAGAAGATCATGAGCATGGGATGTGTTCCAAAGGTTGTAGTAAAAGGAAAGAAAGATTAGGAAAAGTGTTTAGTGCAGGAAGAAAGAGTGTAAGGAAGAAGAGAATCAGATACAACAAAAATTAAGCAGATCTCTAATGCAAGGCGAATCTGTGCGTTGTACAGAATTAACAGTTGTTAAGAGCTGAAGTATTTTCCAGCTCTAAAAGGAAAACCAAGCCACTATGAAGCAATTTCAACAATCTGAAATAAGTGTAGTCACCTTGAAAGAAAAGACAAGATACAAACTAGCACCTTTATGTGGGGGTTGGGGGTAGACTGATGTATTATTAACTCTGCGACCTATCTCTCCTAGATTTTCTCTAATAACTGCTTATCTACACAGTAAATTTATCTTGATCATGCTTTACTTTTCAGTATCAAATGACACTGATTGTTATATTACATATCTATTTTTTATTCA
>JARUKP010000385.1:0-11847 GCA_029874955.1 Octopus insularis | reverse complement strand
TAGCCATCTATCATGGCGAATGTATATATGCATACATACAAAGAGAGAGAGAAAGATAGATAGATAGATAGATAGATAGATAGATAGATAGATAGATAGATAGATAGATAGGCATATACATACACATATATAAACTCATATGTGTGTGTGTGTGTGTATGTGTGTTTGTGTATGTATTTGTGTGTATAGCATGCAGGTTGTTCAACATCATCCTTTCCAACTTGTGAGGTTGGCGCGGGTCACCAGTTTACTCGCCGACAGTTTGACAGGTCTCTCGGCGTACAAGCTATCAGTTGCGTTCTTAAGTGATCTAACATTACACACACGCACGGAAATACAGATAACACGTACACGCTCACGCACACATACATATTTATTTATACACACACATATATATATATACACAGATAGGTGCATATATATGTATACGTGAGCATACATAGATATATAATTGTGGTGGGACTGCATTTGTGTAACGTTGTATATGCATTGCTGTATATTTAACGCTTTAAAACGAAATCTCGAATACTTTTCTTAGACAGATAACTGTTCATATACATTTTACTCTCTTTTACTCTTCTACTTGTTTCAGCTATTTGACTGCGGCCATGCTGGAGCACCGCCTTTAGTCGAGGAAGTCGACCCCGGGACTTATTCTTTGTAAGCCAAGAACTTATTCTATGGGTTCCTTTTGCTGAACCGCTAAGTGACGAGGACATAAACACACCAGCATCGGTTGTCAAGCAATGCTAGTTGGACAAGCACACACACACACGGACACACGCACACACACAAATACACACATACACACACACGAGCGCACGCGCACACACACACGAGCGCACGTGCACACACACACACACACACGCACATATATATATATATATATACATATATACGACGGGCTTCTTTTAGTTTCCGTCTCCCAAATCGAACGTTTGCAGTAGAATGAGTTTTAAATACACCCAAATGTCTGCGGCGTGAAAACGGGTGATGTATTTAGTCGTGTTTTATTACTGCAACGGAAATATTCTGTCTCTGCAGTGAATTTTTCTGAATCCTTTCTCATTTTCTTTCAACTACATTAAACATTACGACTTACTTCAACTAAAATATAAATTAGATATCTATCCGTATTTCCTCACTTCTTATCTCTTCATTTTTTTTTTACTAGACACAAGGGGTTAGATCATTGAAGAAATAGTTAATATTTTCGAGGGTCATTTAAGTAACTGAGAAAATTACTAGCACTAAGCCGGAAATTATGCAATACCACACAATTCTCGTGTACCATATATCTAATGGCTTGCAGACACTGATTCGCCAAATAGATAGACTTCATTATTAATTTTCGTTTCCTGTTGACAGTAAATAACTTGTTAGTATGAAGATTTAATCAAAACTTGATCTTTAATGTTATTAAGGAGCATGCTGCGATAACCGAACCAAGATATAATTAACGAAAGAAGTAGAAGAAAAATACATTAGATAAATTGTTTGGCAAACGTAGAGTATTTGATTAGTTTTCAGTTAATTTTAATAATGGCGGCTGATAGCTAAGCAGAAGGAGAATGAGATTTGAACTGTGTATGTATGTAGCAGGACATCTTTTCTCTTATATTTGTGTAACGAGACAGAGAGTTAAAGAACAACCCGCTTTCAATGACAGCTTCATGACTGCATTAAAACATTGTACGAAGATAGACACCAGATTTATTACCGCTGTTGTTCTTTAAAGAACAGGAATGATTCTTCTTGTTATTGGCACTGAGTTAGTTTCATAATCAAAGGGTTTCCAGTCATGACCGTCACAGACATTATAACTTTTAAGGCGCCGAGCTAGTAGAATCGCTAGAACGTCAGATAAAACGTGTAGCAGTATTTATTTCGGTTTTAAATGTTGCATTCAAATTCCATCGAGATCTTCCATGTTTTCCGTGGTCAATGAAATACACAACAGTCAAATACTAGGGTCGATATCATTGAATAGCCCTTTCTCGTAAAGTTTCAAGCCTTCTGTCTATTGTTAAAAGAATTCGAAGAGCTGGTAGCACGCCGGACAAAATACTACATGTGGTTTCTTCTGGCATGATTTTTTGAGTTCAAACTCCGCGGAAGTCGACTTTGCCTTTCCTCCCTTTTGGGGTCGATAAAGCTATAATATAACTGGGCACTGTGGTCAATGTAAACGACTAAACACCTACCGTACTCAAATTTCAGGCCTTGTGCCTATAGTACACTGGTTCTCAACCGGGATCCATATGATTCCGGATGAGGTAGGGGTGTCCAGATAAAATTAGAGGGAAGCAGGGTGCAAGTACAATAGTGAATTGGGTACACAAAGCACTATATATTAAGGGTCTCTGAATTTTGTTTTGATTTAAATCTATCTATTGGGAGAAACAGCTGGATTTCTTTCTCTAACATGTTACATAGTTCAGTTCAACCTACGCTAGTTTGAAAACCAAAGTAGGAATTTAGAAGGTGGTAATTATAAAACAAGATTCTAAACACCGGGAGGCTATGGGGGTTGTCTACCAGAATAAAATAGTAATAAAAGAGGTCCATAGGCAAAAAAAAAAATGGTTGACAACCATTAATACAGTAGAATGGCTAAAGGCGGCCGGCTAATCATTCTTAAATAACAACAGATTGGAAATCTCCTCAGCTACAAATGACCAAATGAGAGAAGTTTTCTAAATGTTTTCTAAAAAGAAACTCAACAGAGCGCAGCTTTCTTGACATGTAAGGTTCACCGTCCTCTCGTTCCAGAATCTCGGTCAGTAGTGACTCGCTGTGACGTGTCTAGGTTAATTAATTCATATGGATGGAACGACTAACAATAACTTCAAATATTACCATCATAATTCGTTTGGATTCGCCTAGAAAAGAAGCTGATCTCTGGTTCATATATAGTATTGTGTAGTTTTTTGCTATGAGATGTTGCTAAACTAAATTGTTAGAGCGTTGACTTGGAATACTATTGTAACTCGTTTCTTCTCTCTGAGCGCTGGATCAAATTCCAACGAGAGCAATTATTTTTACTGTCTTATGAAAAATTAAGTATTACACCAAAACTGAGGCTTGTCTCCTGTCCCTTCTCTCGGTACCCTTGACTTTACGCTGTGATTCTAGTATTGGGCGACCGAAATTTCTTTTTCTAATTTTAGGTTGAGAGTAGGGCTGGCAATGTCGGAGACAAATTTCTGATCGAATTGCCCTTGGTTCCAGTTCCCGATTAGTAATTCATATATTGATTTCCTGAAAAGGGAGAAAATATTCACCAACATTTGAATACTATCTGAAAGAGACGCGTCTATTATAGCGTAGTAAATCAACTGAACGAATTGGGGAAATTATAATTGCTTACCAATACCGAACACACACACACAGACACACACAGACACACACACAGACACACACACACGCATACACACACAAACATTCATACATATATATATGCACACATATGCATAGTGATACCAAATAGGAGTATTTAGTGTGAAAGAAATCAAGATGAAGTATGGCATCGAAATATATGTGTGAGCATATTTTTGTGTTTTTTCTTTTATTTTCTCTGATTTTTTTTTTTCATTTAAGAATCTAATTGGTATCTAATATAACACACGGTACTAATGTGACAAATATTTGCATATATTTACTTACCGTAGCCTAATGAAAACAGTGACTGTCATTTCCTTTCAGATATTTTCTATTCTAATTCAATTAATTTAGATAAAAAGCTTTCGGCTCTTGATGATTTTGATTTCTCTTTGAAGGGATTGTTAAGTGTGCACTTAAATATGACATCATGATTCTAGAAGTGTTTGAGAAATGATGGACCACAGTCAATTATTATTATTATCTTTATTTTTTGTATTTTAAAAATCGTTTGTTGTCGAGTTGAGGGCAGCCCCATAGGTAAGGCGTGCAGTAAAATAGTTCGTGTTATTTAGTTACGCTTCTTAATAGTCTGACTCCAAGGCCCACGAAGGGGGAGCTTTAACTTTCATTATTTGTGGGTCGATATACAAGTAAATAAATATAAGCTTTTTGTTGTATAACACCAGGTCAGCCACAATCGAGCAAACTCCTTACCAAAATTGTTTTATTCGTGATCATCCTATTTCATTAAGTACATAGGTTGAAGGACTTCATTATCAAATTCGCAAACATTACACTATTCTTTTGAAACATTAGGGTGTATTTAATGGAAATTTGGCTACTACAGGGTGTCCACAAAGTCTGGGTGCATGGGGATTAATACATACTTTAAGAAATTATTAATTCTTATATTTGTCTATGTTAGAATTTTATTTACTACATGTATCCACATGGGGATTAACACATACTTTAAGAAATTATTATTTCTTACATTTAATTGCTTATGTTAAGAATTTATTTACTCCATGTACCCAGACCTTGTGGACACCCTGTATATCTAACATCTCGATGATTTCCATTGAGACAACTTCACCCTTATATATCGAATACATAAAGTAGTTACTGGAGGTAAATTATCAGAGCATTATCTACATTTAAAATCTTTAAGTTCAACATAAACTCTTACCAATCATATCCGTCTCGATATATTGCTAGTTTCCGTACTGATATCAATAGACTTAGCTACATCTTGCGCTTAGTTGAATTGAGTGGTATAGTAGCAATAATAAATTCTTAGATAGTCTATGACACCTACGCATATATTCCTTGTTTCTAGTATAGTCTGTGCCTAGTATGATACTTTCATTGATTTCGGGGAAACATTATCTCATTGACACTATCATTTCATCATCCTTAATGATTCTTTTCATTCGTCTTCCCTCTTTAAAATTGGTGCACAGATGTACGCGTGGTTTAAAGAATCTCTTTACATCCAGGTATTTTAATGCTTAATGCAAAAAAGCCAAAGCTTAGGTAACACTTTTCTGTCGTAGCCTCAGATAAACACAAGCTTAGTAAATGAGGACAACCAGATGTAAAGCCTGCAGAAGCCTACAGAGCAGACGATATTTATGTTTGAGTGTAAGATATAATTTGATACCAATTATTGTACTGTGGGTGCCCGTAGATTTCATATTTCTATTGTAAGCATTTAGAACAGGTCAAAAATCTATACCTTTCCCACAAAAGTTCTTCTTTATTTACTAATCCCTTAAAATCCCAGTCGATTTAGTTAACCTATTACGACAAAACATTGATAATGTTCCAAGGAAAAATAATGATTAAATGACGTCGGATGTTCAAAAGTAAATGACAGCCTTTACTCTCAGAGCTTCCAATGTGGTGCTCTATGTATATCAAAAGTTGGAACCTATATTCTATTGTTTTTAAAACACTGATAGTAGAAGCACCTGCCACATAGTTCCGGCTTCAGTCCAATTGAGTTGTACCTTAGGAAAATGTCTTCTACTGTAGCCGACCAAAGTTTTGTGAGTGGATTGGGTAGACAGTTACAAAAAAAGCCCGTCGTATATATACATGTGTGCAGATGTATGTGTGTGTGTGTGATCGTGCGTACATGTGTGTGTCTATTTGTCCCCACCACCACTTGACGCCCCATAGAATAATTACCTCAAATTAAAAATTTGATGTACCGGCGTCGATTCATTCGACTAGCAATTCTTCAAAGGTGCCCCAACATGGCCATGAAATCACATCGCATTTTGTAATACACAAAGAACTGCCACGATAATATATTCTTTAAATGGTAAAACTGTCAGTAATGATGATGAGCTGAAATCGCACTTCAGTTTTTTTGGGGTGAATAGGACCAGAAGTTCTATGAGCGCGGAATCAGGAAGTTGCCAGAAAAATGATCAGATGTCATCGAACAAAATGAAAAAATATATAATTGACTGAAATTCATTCTTTACGTGAAATAAAATGACTTTTCTTTCACACTAAAAAAATCGAAATTTCTTTCTTGCCAACCCAATAGAAATAGGCACGAACGGACACACACACACACACATATAGACACACAAATATAACAGCAACAACATAAGTGATGCCCGCAGTTGAAGGCCTTTTGAACTGGACATCTATCGGGCTTGTATTTAACAAATACATCAACACTGTATTAAATCTGGTACTGAATAGTAAATACTGTAGAATGCAAAGTAGGATCAAAAAGCGACTGGAAAGGTTTTTGGTGAATGGTTCACTCTATGACTGCATTGTCTTTAAGTAATTCCATCTGAGTCAGAATATAGGGAAGAATGGAATAAGAAACGTTAACATTCCCCACGTACAAGCAAAGGTGTGGTGTTGAGTTCCGACTAACCAATAGTGTTAGGCCACGAAGACAAAAACAAAACAGGATAGACGAAGATGACATATTTATGACCTGGTCTTCACCTTTAAAACTGGGTGATTGTTGTGAAACGTGTCAGAAGAGCTCTACTGCATAGCGTCTTCATAAAGCCATAAAAAAACATAACACGCATACACACACACACACACACAAACACACACACACACACATACACACACACACACACTCACACACACACACTCACACACACACACTAACACACACACACACACACACACACTCACACACACACACACATGGTTGAAGACGGAGGTGTTATTGTATATGTAAATATCATATTTAACGTTTTGAACGTTTTATATTTTTAACAGTAACGTCGACAGGTTGTAGACTTAACCTCTTGATTCGGTATGTTCTTTAAGATTGTGAGAAGCCCAACTTCTCAAGATTGGTACCAAGGCAGTTAGTAATCAAACCAAGTCATGGCCGTCTTAGCAACATTATAGGACTCGGGGAAATGAAAGCACTCGACTCTAAATTATTTATTGACAGCAAGCCACAGTATACGTAGATCAAAATTGTGCCCTTAGACCCGTACGGCAAATTTCCAGTGACCCTATGACTAAAGGTGACACTGAATCAATTTTTTCAATAATATAATCAAAAATTAAAGACTTTATGGAGTACCTGCAGACTTCTTGTCAGTTCAGCATAGATGTTTCTTTTACCAAATACCTTTATTAAACACCTTTACTTTAACCTCGTGGGTAACTGATTTCAACGACAGTGGAAAATTTCTGTTCTTTGTCTAAGGTCATTAAATCTAATTTGCTACATTTGAATTTTATTGAAGTCTTGACAAAAATATTTCACAAATTTCCTTTAATATTATGTGGTTATATTATCCATGTTTGAGTTCTTTCTGCGAGTTTCGCTATATAACTTTCTAACACGATATTATGCCTTGATGATATTTTCAAATATGGGTAAAATTCTCAGCGTTGATTCCAAAATGTAAGCAGTCTTATCAAGATGATTTGCTTGTATCCCTACCCCTTTTGTGCATCAGGTATTTTGATATATCTTCTGTTTTTGTATTGCCAAAGCATACTTTTCAACATGAGAGCATATGTCCCCGTGTAACTGAAGAATAAACTGCTATATAAATATTGTTGTGACTTTACAAACTTTCTGGGAATATTGTAATACATGGCCTTTTACTTAAATGTATACCGCTTCCTTTCTGATGGTGTGCTACTGTAGAGTTATTCAACCTCTTTGAATGGACACTATCAGTATATGGAGTTATTTATGTGAATGTATGCATGTGTACACACATATGTTTGTGCGCATGTATGTGTCTGTATGTGTGTTGTGTGTGTGTCTGCATATTGACTGTCTGTCTGTCTGTCTGTCTGTATGGATGGATGGATGGATGGATGGATGTATGTATGTATGTATGTTTTTCTGAGATAACCATTCATTTCAATAGTTTTGTAATGTCTTACTTCTTTATTGCCCACAAGGAGCTAAACATTGACGGAACAAACAAGGACAGACGAATGGATTAAGTCGATTACATCGACCCCAGTGCGTAACTGGAACTTAATTTATCGACCCCCAAAAGGATGAAAGGCAAAGCCGACCTCGGCGGAATTTGAACTCAGAACGTAACGGCAGACGTAATACCGTTAAGGATTTCGCCCGGCGTGCTAACGATTCTGCCAGCTCGCCACCTTTGTTCTTGTTTACTGTACTAGTCTACTATAATTGTAGAAGTCCATTCGAGAGTGACAGTCCTGGTTGCACTAACTGAATTTGAAGGAAGTCCCTGCTTTCACTCTCCTGGGGTGTACAATTTTTCTTCAACGGCAAGACTCTGCTTCCCTTTCTCTTTTTAAAAAATTCTGCCCCGTTCTAACCTCCAGCAAGATTGATCACATGCACTACCTTGCTAAATTTGGGCAACCATGTTCAGTGACTTCATTCTTTGATATGAAGATGTGGTCGCCCAAGCGTTTTCTTGCCGGAAGAGAGTTCTCTATAGAAATGTTTTTTCAGGAGATGGTATGTGAACTAACCAACGGAGATGTCGTTATGGGGTTTACTCTGCTGATATACACTGTCATTACATTCATCTTAAAGTTTTTATTTGCATTCCTCTTTGTAATTGCTTTCCGGTTTTTCCTCTTCCGAAAGCTTGCAACAGTAGCATCTGCTGAAGACTCATAAAAACCCATGTGGTGGTGACGAACCGATTTATGTATCAAATTTACCATAAACAAGGCCATGGCGGAATTTGAACCCAAAACACAAAGAACCAGAAACAAAGATCACTGGGAAACCGATACCTGGACCTCAATGTTTATCAGCCTGAAAACTATATTTTTGCAAATGCACAAAAACTAAACGAAAATCAAAATCACTTCAGTGTTTCGCAAACTGCGTTAAATGCAGCGGCATACTAATTAGCAGCTAATTAACAAAGCAAATGAAAAATGTCAAATTTTCGCTAATTTAGAAAATCTTCGCTGGTTCTTATTAATTTATTAGTTCTTCTATTTGAATAAACTCCTTCCCCATTTTTCCATCTTTTTCCTCGAATTCCTACTTGTGTTTCACATTCAGCATTAACATTTTGCTTTGTTAAAATATTTATTGAGAAGCAATTGGTATACAATAGATGGACAGAAATACATAGCCATATTCGAAACAGTAATTGTCTGTGTATACATACCCACACACAACACACGCACAACACATACACACACAAGCATACATACATATATATATATATATGTGTGTGTGTGTGTGTGTGTGTGTGTGTGTGTGTGTGTGCGTGCGTGTGTGTGTGTGTGTATATTTCATTTTCATTTTTTTCATTTTATCTAGCTTCAGCTCATGAGCTGTGGCCATGCTGGGGCACCGCCATGTATACATATATAATGAAACTATATATGTGCATGTATATATGTATGTATTTACATATATATATTGTTATATATATTGATATATACGAATATACATATATATATATATAAACTATAAACATAGATACTTACATACATACGAAATACACGCGTATACACACTTAAATTGAAAGCAATGAAACAAACCTGCACACCTCGTACATGTGAACATGTGAACACACTAACGTATTTACATATCCACAAGCACCAAACAAGACTTGTTTTGATTTAAAGAAAAGAGCCTTGACATTTTATGAGTGACCAGCTTTAATTCTACAAAGGAAAAGATATTTAAATAAATCCCAAATAAACTTTACATGTATATATATACACATTAATGTATGCATAAATTCATACATTTACTATTGCATAAATACGCACATTTAGAAGTAGATCAGTTTGTGTCTTTACTTGTATACAAGCAGGTAGGTAGCTAGATGGATAGACAGATCACATCAGCATAGTTTGAAGAAAGCTGTCAAAGTGGTTTTTGGCGGGCGGTGAGAACAGGCCCTCAAGCAGAACAGTAGTAACGCAGGTTGTTGGCGGCCAGTCGATGTCTTATCATGTCGTCGCTGATGGGTCGCTGTCCAGTACCAATGGTATCGCGAGCTCTCACGCTGGCTGGTCTGAAGCGATAATGAAGGCGTTGCAGGTGGATGAAGCGGTCCTGTCTGGGCGTGGCAACCCGTGGGCACCCCTGCAGGCACGGTCTGCAGAACTGTTGGTGTTGCTGTATCGCTGTTGCAGGCGACAGATGGGGCTGACATGGACATTGTAAGATTTCGCAACAAGGGCACGCTGCCCTGCTTGCAATCGGCCAATAGCTTATGTGTGTTTGTGTGTGTGTGTGCGTGTGTGTGTGTGTGTGCGTGTGTGTGTCTGTGTGTGTGTGTGTATGTATGTACAGGGGAGAATTCAGAAAGCAAAAGCAAAAGACGAAGACAGGTAGTGTAGACAACAAACAAATGTATTAGTTTAACGCTCGGGAAGTGAAAAGGTCTTTAACGTTTCGAGGCTACGCTCTTCCACAGAAAGGAACACAGAAAGAAACAAGGAGAAAAAATAATGTGTAGCGGCTAGCGATCCATCATGGCGAATGCCGGACAGAGGGATCCCCCAGAAGAGCTAGGAAGAAAGGGAGATAATAAAGTAGTGATGATCCCAGACTGAAGGTGCGCGACCGTCTGTATAAGAGAGTATCTATGTGCGTGTGGAAGAGGGCTGATGACCTTGACGTGTGCCTGTGTGTATATGTAGGTGTGTGGATGTGGGACTGAGAAGTGGTCAGTGGCAGTGTGTGCGTGGTGGTGTGATGTGATGCGATGTTTTATTGTGTGGTATGATGGTGTATGATGTAGTCGTGTGTTGTGTGGTGAGATGGTGTTGGGAGATGGGGGCGTGAGTGAGAAAAATAAGGGTGGGGAGTGGGTTAGACTGAGTGTGGGGTAAAGGTGGGGTAAAGGTGTGGTAAGTGGGAGTGGGTTGGAGGGATGGGGTGGGTGAGTGGGAGGGGATGGATAGGGAAGGTGGGAGGATAGTTGAGCCCATGTGATGCAAAGGAGTGAAGAGAGAAGATTAATCCCTGTTCACGGCACAAATGGGAGTCCAGATGGCCCCTGTGCAAGGACAATCCAAACATGGACAGGTGTTGCTGCCAGGAGTGTCCGGTAGAGTGGAAATGGCGTGACACCAGGGTGTCATTGCCAAGGCAGATGTCTCGAAGGTGTTCCGTGAATCGGTCGGCCAGGCGGCGCCCCGTTTGTCCGATGTACAGAGAATGGCAGAGGGAGCAGGAGATGCAATAGATGATGTTGGTAGAAGTGCAGGTGTCGGTGATGCAATAGGGTAGGGTCAATGATGGGTGCCGGTGAGGAGGGTGGTGTTGGAGAAGTAAAGGCAAGTGCTGCAGCGTGGGCGAGAGCAAGGGAATGAGCCAGGTTAGGGAAGAAGCTGTGGGCCAAGAGGTCTCGTAGGTTGTGGGTTCGTTTGAAGGAGGGGAGGGGTCAGACTGAAGGCACCGGAAAGCTCGGAGAATGGTGCGTTGGAGAGGTAGGGTGGTGGGATGGTAGGTGAGGGGAAAAGGGAGGCGAGAGACAGCAGGGCGGGTTCGGAGGGGGAGGGGAGCAGATGCACGGTCCACGGGACGTGCTCTGGCAAGGGTGGTGTGGATGGGATGGTGGTGAGGGGATATCCCCGTAGGATAAAAAGGTGAGCCATGAGTTGAGACAGTCTCAAAGTCATGGTTGTCACTACAGAGCCTGCGAAGACAGAGGAATTGGGAATAGGGAATGGAAAGCTTGATGTGTTTAGGATGGGAGGAGGAGAAGTTGAGATAAGAGTGTGAGTCTGTTTACTTGTGGTGGATAGAGGTGGTAAGAGTGGAGTGATGAAAGCTGACCGAAATGTCAAGAAAAGAGACAGAACTGTCAGAGATAGTGCAGGAGAAGTGGAGGGCAGGATGGAAGGATTTGACAAAAGAGAGGAACGAGTCTAGATGTTCACGGGAGAGTGAGGTGGCACCGATACAGTCGTCAATATATGTATATATATAAATATATATATGTATATATATATACATGTATATATATGTGTATATAT
>JARUKP010000384.1:0-11853 GCA_029874955.1 Octopus insularis | reverse complement strand
GTAGTTGCAGTTGTCTGGACTAAAAGTAAAAGGGGAAATGGGAGTATGATAGAGTATCTGATAATGGATTGATGAATGGAGGGAATTGGAAAACATTTCCAATCATGGTAAGATTGATTGCGATTGTTAAGCACTAAACAACTAGTCCATGCTTTAATACTCTGTTAGTCGCTTATAACCTGACCTGCCACTCTTCTGATATCTTGTGTACTTTTAACACAAATGTGCAAGTTAGCCTCCTCCTCCCTTTTATGATATTTTAATGTTAATCTTGGGAGGAAATAGCTTGTAGATGATGAAAGCATTCTTGAAATGGAAAAGTGAACAATTGAGCTTGTAACTATTAATATTTTCTATGGGCTGAAATTGGTGGGACTGTCACAGACCAGAGAAAGGCAACCTGGAAGTTTTATGAAATCTAATCAATACTTTACATTTTTGAATTCAAATCTTACTGTAGTTCTTTTCACGTTTTAATTGCATTAGCTTGATAAAATAAAGCAAATAATATATAAGTTTAATCAGCTAACTATATTTCTTTTTTTCTCTTTTGAAGCATTGAAGATTAGTAATGTGACAGTTTACTGCAAAGCTAGTAGATCCAGTGTAGCTAATAAGTGTGTAGAGAAGTGATAAAGCTGGTAAATTTGGAATGGCAGATTAATTATGATACTGAGAGACGAAATGAAACAGAAACACAGTTGGATGTTGAGTACTGAAAGTAAATGGTCAAAGATTGTTTACCAGCAAACTATAGAGCATTTATCAGAAAGTTGTACAGAATTCTGGTTATTAAATAAATGTGCATTCTAGAAATTCTATGGATAAGCTGTAGTTTGTTCTTTCAGAGAGGTGTATTTTGACCTTGGAAATGAACCCTTGATACATTTTTTCAGCTATGTTCAGAAAGTTTTTCTGGAAAGGTCACTTGAGAAAGTCTTTACATTTGCAAAAAGTAAAGAATTATTTGTGATATGTAGAAGAGTGATGAAACCATTTTTTTCTTGTTTTACTTGAGATGAACATGTGCGTTTGCTTTTCATGCTGTCTGATTCGCTGGTCTCTATTGAAAAAGCGTGTTAACAAAGGTTGTAGATGACATTCAAGAATTATAAGGTTAATAACATGTAGAGCTTGTGTTTGGAAATAAGGAAAATATGGTAAAATAAAATTAGGTTTTGATGTGGACTTAAAATTAAATAAATTGTTTTGCATACATGGAAAAAACTCTGTTATCTAATCAAGTCACTGTCCATGACTGAACATTAAAAACTGCATTGACACAGATGAAATTTGCTACATACGGTTGAATTTTATATCCATGTAAGTTTTAAAGAAGAAAGAGAAAAATCCCAAACATTTCAAGAGTAGTGTCACTTGAATTGCATGTTGGCATTTTGTAGTCGAGGTGAGGGTAGATGAATAGCCTGTGAGAATTGTGTAAGTCATGGTGACAACAAAGTGAGAGTTATCAACATGTTCAGTGAAAAATTTGGCATGCAGTAATGTGTTCATCAAAGTTTAACTCACAACTACCTTCTGTTTACTACAACAGAGGAGTTTCAGGTTGGTTCTCCATGGGAACTCCTGCAATCCAATGACTTTGTTCTCATAAGGAAATCAGTTGAAGATTTACAGGAAAAATTCCAAATGCAAAAGCAGTATGTAGAATTGAGAAATTGATGGACAATAAAGACAGCAGTCTTAGCAGGGAAGAAAACACTACTACTACTACTTTTAATTAGGAAAAGGATATGCTTGATATGCAGGAAGAGAGTAGGTAGGAACACTACGATGGATACACAAAATATGCAGTGGTATAACAGACATTGTCCAACAAGATGGATTTCCTACATAATAAGTGCACAGGAATAAGCAGTTGGTACAATCAAGAAATGAAGCCTGTCAGTTGACAAGGAGGTCTATTTGAAGTAGATAATAACTTAGGTAGCCTAATTGGCAGTGGATGTTCTGAAAGCTAGTAAACTAATGTAAGGACTATGTTTAAAAAAGGTTAGGAAACAAAGGGATTCTCTCTTTGACGGAAGGACAGATTTATATGATGTTTGTGTATAAAGTGTAGCAACACATTGGCTCTGAGTATGGGGGATATATGAAGGCTGAGAAGAAATAAGACATTCACTGAATATTTAATGTCAGTTTGCCTGAGTAACTAGGCATAATGTGTGGTGAGAAAATGAGAAGAAATAAATCATTAGAGTTATCAGCCATAGGGTATAGGAGAGAAAGCTGCATTAGTTTTGATATATGATGCATATGAAGAATGGTGGTTTGATAAAAAAAAGTGTCAAATGATGCAAGTAGAAGAAACTTGTAGAAGTCAGAGATCGAAATGGCTAGGTCTGATCATCTCAGGCCAGTGGTCCTCACAAGAGAGGTGACTAAGAACCATAGTAAGTGATATGCAAATAATGGGTTTACATAGGTTTCTAGCATGAAGTTATTAAATATATTTGTCCAACCAATACAAGCATAGAAATACTGACAAAAAAATATGTTGCTGATAGGAAAAAAAAATATCAACAAAAAAATAGTGTATTCACTTTTTTTTACACATGACTAAAGTATCTCACTCATTAGACATAGTAGGTATAATTATCTCTGACAGCCTCGCATGAAGGCCCAGTCTTCATCTTCTAATCTGCAAAGATTTAAATTTAGCATCAATCTCAATAGCCTAACTATTTATCATTTTCAAATTTCCTCATTACAACTCTCTTGTTTCAGGCATTTTTTTTTCATTTTCATTATTATTTATTGGAAGAAGAAGAAAGGCAGTGCTTTGACCATATCGAGCTCTCTCAGATTGAGATAGTTGATGTTTAAGATTAAAGCTCTTTTGGTTTAGAACATTTGTGTGTGTAATAGCAGTTCTGTCTCACACATGTGACTAATACATACTGACTGTATATGAGCTTTGTAGAGGATCAGCAAAGGATCAAGGCTGAAATATTTTCAGGTTCTGAAGAAACTTAGATTTTGGGGGGAAAAAAACCCAGTTTGGTTCTATCATTAAAGTAGCATTTGTTGTAATACTTTGAAGATTTTAGCTATATGCTTCTAATGCATTCAAGGATGTTTCCTTTCTCATCATTATTATCATTTAACATCCATATTCCATACTGGTACGGGTTTGGACAGTTTGACAGGATCTGATGGGTCCAAGGACTGAATCATACCCCATTGTCTGCTTTGGCATGGTTTCTTAAGCTGGATGCCCTTCCAAATGCCTTTATGTGTGTGGCAAACTGTATTTTGATACTGCAAAGGAGATAAGATTGTCATATTTTTAGAGACACTGCAAGACTGGAAGTATGACATGATAAAGTTGCTTGTGGAAGATGTCCATATACAGAAAGGTTGAATAATGAAAGGACAACAACATTGCTTGCACTGAACTTCTCAAAATCAAGGGATCTCTGGTATATGACTATTTTCATAATCTATTTTATGTCTGTTTTTCTATCTTGCATGGGATGGATAAATACTTATTCATGAGCAATGAGGCATTATTTTACTGCTGGATGCCCATTCTATCACTAACTCTTAACTGCTTTTCAGGTGAGAGATTTTCCATTCTACTTGTCATCAAAAACACAGTACTACAGGATGACATTAAATGTAATGTCATCATAACCTTTTGTTGCTCAGTTTCATGCAACGATACGGAATGTAAAATTCATACATATGCATAATATATATTTGTCTAATCCATACCAGCATAGAAAAATAGACATAAAGTGAACAAATGATTATATGATTGGTTTCTGTACAGTTTTCATCTTCCAATTTCATACACAAAGCATTGATCAGTTTTAGGCTACGATAAGAGACTCTTGCCCAAGGTGCTAGGCAGTGCAGTTGAACCTGTAACTACATGATTGCAAAGCAGAGGGTGATAGAGAAGTTTCCTTTTTTGAGAATGGACATTCTCATATCTCTTTATAGATTGAAATAGATTTTTGCTGAGATGAATTAAAGAATTTGGTAAGGATATCTTTGGAGCACACTAAGGATAATGGAAGGAACAATGTCAAGTTTGGCCAGCTTCTTGGGTTGGTGTGATTGAAGAAGGTTGCAGTTTCATAGAGGGGAATGAGAAAGGTAAAGAGAAGGAAGAGGAATTTTGTTGTGTATGGTGGCTTTAATCTTTATTAAAGAGTGGTAGGTAAAAGGATTCTAAGACATCAGTTTTTAACAAACAGCTTAGGGCTTTTAAAATTTCAGCACTTAAACAATGGATCCTTTCAATCTATATTTATTACATTTTTGAAGATTTTAATAACCATGTTTTCAGCTTTTCTCTTCTACAACTTCTTTACATTTGGATCTCTTGACACTTCTTTCGTGATTATCATCATCCATAAACATTTTGTGTCTGTACCAGTACAATTTCCTCACTTGTACCCTACGTCTGATTTCTTTTCATACCCAGCTCATTTGTACTTTGTCATTTATGCACACTAACATTATACATCCAGCAGAGCATGCTCTCTTTCTTTCCAGTCTTTGCACAGCCTTTGTATTTAGTGACTATGTTTTGCTTCCATGCAACATCTCACTATATATTTAAGCATAATACAATTTACCCTTTACTTAGAGAGATAATCCCTTTGTTGCTAGCAGACATAACAACTCCCTTGAGTTTGAGTAAAGGCTAAATTGTATTGTGCTTATGTATGAAGTACCATGTTGCAGGGTAGCAAAACAGCTAGAGAGGAATGAATTGAGCATGTTTTAGGAATTAAATGTAGTGTGTAAGGAATATGGGTTTACTTTGAGGCCTCTTCATTCTAGGTTTTGCTTTCTGGTTTGGAATTTTTTCTGTCTTTGATAGATTCAGCTATAAGAACTACACCATAGAATTACAGGAGTTTCTATGGGCAACTAGCCTTCAGTTATGGCTTGGAAAATTATAATAAACAGAAGTGGTTTGAGATTCCTCTTATTGCAAATTCTAACCTTGCTGACAACATCTCTGTAAATGGTTTCCACCATTCTCACAAGCCATTCATAAACACCTAGGTTTGTTGAGATCACTGACTACAGAGCATGGCACTCTGTCAAAAGCCTTCTTCCAACCAATGAATGCCAGAGTAGCTTACTCCTCATTAAAGACTTCTCTTGCCATTGTCTTACTAGAAAGGAGTATCAATGATAGCCTGATCTGGTTCAGAGCCAAATTGCATCCCATCTAAGCCAATCCTTTTCCCAGTTAGTTTATGCTAAAACTTTTACTATTATTTTCATAACTTGATTCATCAGTGAGCTACATCTGTAAGTATCCTTCTAAAGCACCTCTTTTGATCTTTCGATGATACTTCTATACCAGTCATTGTTTGTGACACCTTGTACTACCTGGGTAACTATGCAACTGATTAGCTTGAACTCTACTTCACTGGACATTATCAGATTTTTGTTTTCATCACTTTATTGACACTTTCAACCCTGCACCAGTGAACTTCAATAATTGATTTCTCTGTTGGGTCTACTGAAGGCAATCCAGCTTTTTCTTCACATATTCTCTACATCTAGCAAGCTCATAATATTTCCAAGCCTCTTCTTAGCATTGATGAGATGAAGTGCACTGCTGTCATTATGAAAACACTTTTCTCCTGGACACTGGCGAAATGAGAGATGAATTTTGTATTAGCAGCACCTGAAGGTATTAAACTGGATAGTAAAAATTTCCAGTATAGCATTCTATTTCCTTGGCTATCTCTACCCTATAATATATAGATAATAATGATTAGAAATTATGGTATCTGATATCCATTTTGTTATTGTAATATAAAACAGTAAATTTGAGCAGTGAATGCTCAGTTATTTTAATTTTTAATTGATATTTTTTTATAATTTTAACTTAACAGTCATCATTCTCATTATCATAACATTCATTTTTGTATTCTGGTATGAAGTAGTCTGATATGCAAGATAACATTTCTTTATGTTTTTTAATCACTTTATCTATAAGATTAAGTATTACTCTCAGTTCTGATGGGACATTTCCAAAAGTCATGCTTTTAATGGGAACCTGCTATAAAATTTCCACTCAGCATGCATTTGCATTTTTTAATTGCAGCATTGTTACATCTCTTGCATACATAGGACAATAACTTTGTTGTCTAGTTGCTTTTTCAACTTCTTTCTCAAAATTTCTAATTATTATAAATCCAGTAGATTATAATTATCTTCTTACACTCTAGGTACTCTGGTATGCTTCTATTTCCTTTCCACAATATTATAGGTTTTGCCCGTCTCAAAGATTCTTACAAAGACTTTCTGAACTTCATTGATTTCTTTGTGCTTAAGACATAATGCCATCACTAGCTCCTCTGTAAGCTTGTGTTATTTAGGTAGTTATATAAATCATTTTTTTTCCAGCTAGCTATTTCATTCATGTTGTTAACTGCCTGCTCCTGCATTAACTACAATGTATCTACTACCTTCTTGCATTTAAAATATAACTTTTGCTTTTATGTTGTAGAGTTAATAACCTTTCTATTAGCAAAAAACTTTTAATCTTAGATTTTTTTCATCTTTAGGCTTTTAACAATCCTATTTTGGTATTTGGATATTTTTCTTAGTTCTTTATGTATTCTGTATTAAAAACTGGTTCTTCTGCATGCTGAAGGTCTTTATAGGATCCAACCTTGTACTACTTTGTAATAAATTTTTGATATTTGAATGGAGATTAGAGCTGAATGTTAACTTAGTGGACACTCACTGATTCACTGCTGATTCTGCCTTTATTTGTAGATTGTGGCTTGAACTATCTTTTAGCTGTCAGAGCGTAGAACAAACTTCTTTTTGGCTAATTTGAAATGCATATTTAGTTTTCCATTACGTTTTTAGATGTCTCTCTCTTTGCTGTTCGCTTTCCAAATTTGCTGCTTGATTTCTATTGTTTTATCTACTGGATTAGTTCATTATCATTTGGTAGGGCCTCTGTTCAATCCTCTGAACTGGTCAATAGCACAAAATGTCAAATGTAAATCGTTAATATTTTGGAAATCAAATTTGTGAATTAAATAATCCTATTTTCTAGAATTTGCACTTGTACATTTAGGTCAAGTATATTTGAAAATGTTTGGTAATTGTATCTAAATTCTTTGAATTTTAGATTTCTTATGAAGATTAAGTATTTTGAATTGTTTAGTGATTTAAATGACATCTATATTGTAAGTTAAGTTGTGGTATTATATGTCACTTTTATCATCTTATCAAAATCACCATAACCTACTCATTGATGACCGAATTACTGTTAAGTGAGTATATACATGAGAGTAAAATTATATACTACATTTTTTCTTATTTTGATCTGTATACAATTGAATAAATTCTACATCAAGTTTGACTATTTTCATTATGTATTTGACATTGAGAGAAAAATAAGTGAGGAATGCTTCATGAGTTGTTCTAGATATTGGATACATTTGGAGTAAAATCTCTGAATAGTTTTCAGTGTTTGGAATGAAGTTGAGACAGGAACAAATGTAGATGAGGTTTGCTAATTAGTGAAAAGATCCATTATGCTGTACCTCTATCTTGAAGCAAGTTATATATTACATCTTAGCCAACAATTAGAACTGTGAATGCTGAGAGAATTTGACAAGAGTTTATAACTGGATTTATTTTCTGTGTCAGTTTTATTAAGAAACCTCAGGGAATATATTTATTATGTTACCACATCTAAAAATAAGTAAATTTAGAGCTTTTGATACCATAAAAACCTACAAGTAGAATGTTGAGTATTCTCATTTTGAAATTAATTTGAATTTTAAAAGTTTGAAGGTACAATATGAATTGATAAATGAACTACATATAAAAAAATAATTCGCTGGTACAAACAGGAAATAATGTTTCTTTTGATTTAAACAAATAGAATAAAAAGATATTATCAACTAGATGGTTAGAAGGTGTGGTTGAGTTAATTAAAACAATGCTAGAATGATTATTAAATCTTAAAACTAGCAAAAGATAAAGATGTATCTAACTCGTATCTGCATAGAAAGTTGTAAACATAATGTCTATAAAAATTTGATAATATAATATACTGAACATTGTGAGGATATTAAAAGCAAATATCATAACTATTAAGCTAATATACATGTGTTCTTAAGTGGTATTTTTTTTTACATTGCAATAAGAGTTTTAACACAGTGATTAGTAGCTGGATAGTAGCAGTCAGCTTGAATGAGCTGATCCAGTACTTAGAAGACAAGCTAAGTCAGCTTCGGATAAGATTTGAACACAAGGATATAGCTTCTTAGTAATTGTCTTGTCTGCTTGAGTTATCTGCTATTGAGATTAGTTTGTTGTGAAATCAAAGAAAAAGATTTCTTGAATTGTCATATGGTCAAATAACATTTCAAAAATCACCTCTAGGAACATCTCTGTGATATAATCACCAAGGTTGTTGAGAATAATGCTTTGATCTGCTCTTTGATTAATTATATAAGACTTATAATACATTTTTACGATGATGGTTTGAGGGGATTTGTTTTCATTTGATCTATTTAAGTCTTCGTGATCATGTTTTAGACAAGCTTTACTATTTTAATAGGTCAGCACTGATTATAAAATAACTAAAGTATATCTCTTAACCTAGTGTTGGATATTTATTAAGGATTTATGTAATTGGTATAATAATCACAATTAGTAGCTTACACTTGCCCCATTCTCTTTTTTTTTTGTGTAGAATTAAATAAAGTTGAATAGAATAAAATATTAACAGGACTGCTTAAGGTTTAAGATAAGATTTATTCTCTTAGGCAAACAAATATGCCTTAAGAAGTTTCTGCTTAAAAGTGATGTACAAAAATCAAAGTTATTCAGTATAATATAACTTAAATTTCAGGTTCTTTGTCTAGAAATAACTTAAAACTTATAATAAACCATCATATGCACAGTGAAGAGTGAGCATCAAATCAATGACATAGATATTCATTCTTAATATGTTCCAGCAGATTCAAACACGAATATGCTAATTGCTATTGTATTTTGTCATTGGTGAGCAAAATCTCTTTTCAGATGATTATCTGTTTGTGACGCACTTGTTTTATTGAGTTAAAGGGAATTTGAGTTCTTGGTGTTTTGATTTTATTGTGTCTCTCTCTTCACTCAACGGTTTCTTGGACCAATGAATGTAGCAAGAGTTCTGACTCTTGATTATAGAATTCAGCCAACAAATTATTTACTGATGCATGCTAACTGATAATAGATCGTCATGTGCAATTGTGGAGTCAGATGCAATTATTAGTTTACTGGAGTTGGAGTTTGGTGGTAAAAATGTACCAACTCCAACTAAATGTATATTGTAATATATGTGTTGAAGTTTTAAATAATCCTTTAATCTTGAAAAGGAAGGGTTATATATCTAATTGAGTTTATTTCTTTTAAAATGGTTGTTTGTTTAGTTGCTTAAAGTCTTTTAGTGTTAACTTAGATATACTTTAGATTTTTGAACTGGTA
This sequence comes from Octopus insularis, assembly GCA_029874955.1. Lineage (NCBI taxonomy): Eukaryota > Metazoa > Mollusca > Cephalopoda > Octopoda > Octopodidae > Octopus > Octopus insularis. The sequence goes on along the minus strand of JARUKP010000384.1, from coordinate 2,358 downwards.
AAGAAAGATGTTCTCAATTTCAATATAAGAAATATATGACTAGAAAAATATAAGAAATGTTTGATTAGCTTAATTACATATACAGGAGTTGGTGGTCCATAAAGTGATGAGGCAGAGTCAGATAAAGGTTTTGTGCATGTTTCCACAGTCATGCTAAGATCATCATCTTTGAATTAATACAGATTATTAAATGTTCTTTGAGTTCCAAAAGAGAAATCCAATGAGCCAATCTCAGATATCTTTTTCCTTTCCTGCTGCTAATCACTCAAATACGAAGAACCTGATTGTCAGTCAGGAAAACTGAGACAAGGAAAGTTACTTTGCTTATGTCATTGTAAAATGGTGGGGAGACTTGAATTCATGGCTACAAAGCTGTTGTGTCTGTGATATAAACATATGGGAAGACAGTGGTTGGTCACCCTTATATTTCAAGAAGGGTACTTACAAAGAGCCCAGGAAGTGTGTGTTATTCTTGTTGAGTTTAGAATCTTTGTCAAGAATGGTATGACCAACTGTATTACTAATGTACTTCTATTATCTTACATAAAATGTGTCAACTTATGAACTGATCTTTTTTGTAGTTGTTTTCTTTATCCTTATTAATTTTTCAGCTTTGTGATGTCCAATATTCTTCAGTATTCTATTTCTTGTGCCTTTGAAATACATGTATCTAAAGTACTTAGGACATTTGAGGCATGATTAAAAGTATGACAATCTCAGATACAATTTCCATGGTCAAGTAATTTTTTTAAAAATAAATAAATGTATTATTTATAATCATCATTGCTATTTATACAATTTTCTATTCTGATAGGAGGCAAATAATTGATCTGATCAGCTGTGCACAAATTTATGAAATGCTATTACTAAGATTAATAACTGAGAGAAATGAATTTTACATGGTTTTTATTGAGATTGTTTTTCTTTCTCTCTCTCTCATGATAATTTGTGTACATAGTTTGACTGTACTGTGCTTATATTGGCTTTTCTGATTGAGAATATACAATACTTGTAATCTTAGAGATGTATCACATGATACATGTTCCATTTATGTGCTGAAAGCCTGGACAGTAAAGGGAAAATGTTGAGAATGGATGTTGAAAAATTTTGTAAGGTCTTGTAATCGGTACATGTCTAAGAAATATGGAAGTTTATGCTAATTGCATAAGTAGTGAATGCAGATTTTTCTTGGCTAATATGGAATGTGAAATTAGGGAAGACAAAGTGAAGAAATCTTTTGACAGATCTATTATGGTACAAATTAGTTTTGGTGAAAATACCTTGATATAAAAATCAGTGTGTGGGTAGTTAAAAAAAAAATATGCAGTTTTTAAAAAATTTGCATGACGATACAAAGTACTTGGTATTGATTGTCTGAAAGATTTTGTCAACAAGGAAATTGAATTTAGAGCTGATAATTTATTCCAATCTCATATCTAGTTGGTGTTTTATTTCATCTGCAGAATTGACATTGTTAAGGTTGAGGGAATTTACTATTGTTAGCATATGTTCATTCAGTGATTTTGCTTTTGTTGTATACCACATGTCATCAATTCAGATTTAACTGTTCTCATAGAGTCATGTCCTTGAACAAGCACATGACTTTACTTACTCATACTCTTATTGCCCTGACTGAACAAAAATTAAATATCACTATGGTTGAGTGGCTAGCAATACAAAATGTATCTATCAGCAATTTCTATAAGAAATAAACCATCCATGTAAGGTTGAAAAATGGATGTAAAATAGAATGAACAAAAAGCTGTAATGCCTTTGTTTTTACTTTACAGCAATACCTTTTACTTTTTTTAATTTTTTATTATTGCATGGGTTGGATAGGTCTTCTCTGTTAGTATTTCCCATTTGTGGTCTTTTGTCATCTCCTTCATGTGAATCAACTTTCAACACATCTTCCTGATTTTCCTCACTTTTCATCTTCAGCAGAACATTTGCTTATTTCAGCTGGCTCTTCTTTATCTGTCATCCTCCCTATGCATCACATGTTCATTTCAGCTGAGACTTCTTTCTTGAACACTACTTCTGATTCGTCTTACACTCAGTTTTTCTCTCAGCTCACTTTGTACTTCATAGTTTATGCACATTGATATTATACACTCAGCTGAACATCCTACCTCATTCTTCCTAGCCTTTGCACATCCTCTTCATTTACTACCATGAAATGTCATTTCTTTGCAAACATTTTACAGTCTTCATTTCGCTTGGAGATAAAGCCTTTGTTGCTTGCAGAGGTAATAGCTCCTTGAACTTTTACCATCCTATTTTTACTCTGGCTATTATGTTCTTGAATCCCCACCGCATCCACTATTGTTAGTTAAGTCACCTATGTAACAGAGTTTA
>JARUKP010000383.1:0-11855 GCA_029874955.1 Octopus insularis | reverse complement strand
TGACACAATTGTACACATGTAGTTACACATAAATAATATTCAAGCTATTATATAGACAATAGTCTTATTTAGCATACCAAGAAAACGGAATATGTGAACAAGATGTGGACTCTGCAAGCCATATTACATGTCTGTGTAAGAGAAGGCATCCTGACACCCACATGCTGGCTAAATGTTACAAACTTACTGTCAGCCTTCACAACTATGACGGTTCATGGCTTTGACATGACTTGATAAGTTTTCTCCATATTGGTTGGTTCTTCACTTGAATTTGCCTCTTATTTATGATCAATTCCTTAGTGTCAATTAGTGCCTATATACATTTCATTATTTACATATTCATCATTGTTATCATCATCATCATCACCATCACCATTACCACCACCATTGTCATTTTTAAGATTAGAATACTTAAGATTAGACAAACATAATAGTTGCTAACCATGGGAAGTAGGAAGGCAGACAAACCACAAATCCATTCAGGTAGATGGCCCTGCTCGATCTGTAGAAAAGGCGTAGGTAGAAACTCCATATGATGTAGTCAGTGTAAACTATGGACACATAAGAGGTGCAGCAATATCAAAGGAAGGCTAACTGGGATGATAGTTTTTGTGTGTGGCAAATAATCAGGTGCAATAAACATTGAAAACGTGCAGAGAACAGCTTCCGTCACATTCCAAGGGGAAAAACTACAAGTAGTTGATAGCTTCTGTTACCTAGGTGACCAACTCAGTAGCGGGGGGGTTGGATACTCTGAAAGTGTAGCTGCTAGAGTAAGGATAGCCTGGGCAAAGTTCAGAGAGCTCCTACCTCTGCTGGTGACAAAACGCCTCTCACTCAGAGTAAAAAATAGTCTGTATGACGTATGTGTGCGAACAGCTATGGTATATGGCAGTGAAACATGGGCCATGACTGCTGAGGACATGCATAAGCTTGCAAGGAATGAAGCCAGTATGCTCCGCTGGATGTGTAATGTCAGTGTGCATACATGACAGAGTGAAAGCACCCTGAGAGAAAAGTTAGACATAAGAAGCATCAGATGTGGTGTGCAAGAGAGATGACTGCACTGGTATGGTCATATGTTACAAATGAATGAGGACAGCTGTGTGAAAAAGTGTCACAACCTAACAGTTGAGGGAACCTGTGGAAGAGGTAGACCCAGGAAAACTTGGGATGAGGTGGTGAAGCACGACCTTCGAATATTGGGCCTTACTGAGGCAATAACTAGTGACTGGGACCTTTGGAGATATGCTGTGCTTGAGAAGACCCAACAAGCCAAGTGAGACCATAGCCCATGGCCAATGCCAGTGGGTGTAACCAGCTCATTTATGAATACCCCTCATTCATTGGACAATAAACTTTGCTTGTGACGACCTAGTGAGGCAAGTGAAATCAAAATCAAAATTGCTGATGTGGCCGATGACAGTACCGCCTGATTGGCACTTGTGCCAGTGGAACGTTAAAAGCACATCCAAGTGTGATCGTTGCCAGAGTCATGGATTGGCTCCTGTACTGGTGACACGTGTAAAGCACCATTCGAGCATGATTGTTGCCAGCATCACCTTACCAGCACATGCCGGTAGCACGGGAAAACAACATTCGAGTGTGGTTATTGCCAGTGCTGCCAGACTGGCTCCTGTGCAGGTAGCACATAAAAACACCTTTTGAGCATAAGCGTATTCGTTGCCAGAACCGCCTGACTGGCCCTCATGCCAGTGGCACGTAAAAAGCACCCACTACACTCTAGGAGTGGTTGGCATGAGGAAGGGCATCGAACTGTAGAAACTTTGCCAGATCAGATTGAATTTGGTGCAGCCCCTGGCTCACCAGTCCTCAGTCAAACTGTCCAACCCATGCCAGCATGGAAAGCGGACGTTAAATGATGATGATGATGATGATGCTGTTGCTTTTTAATAATGTAAAATTTTATTTCTATTAACTTGAATTAAAGCATATTCAAAATAACTATATGTACATTTTCTTAATTTTTAATACTCTTCTTTATTATGCTACATTTTTCAATGTGGAAAAACTATTTCAACTAGATTTATAACTTACCCATACTTAAAAAATTCATTTGAAATATTATTTCTGAGATATTTGTGAGTGAATTTCTTCAACATTTCATTTACATGTTTATCCATTTTAACTCTATTTTCATCTGATGAAATGTGCTTTCAGCTCCTTTTCCCTCACAGTACTTTGTCTTCAAGCATATACTGCCACATATTCATATACATTCTTTAATCAATTTGTTCAGCTTTAGTAATGTTTTCTCTATTAATACAAGACACCGTGAAATGTAGTCTTTTTCTTTGTTTCTTCAATGTAAAGACTAAAGAGAATTACAATTTCATTCATCAATATTTAATATCCATTTCCCATGCTGGCATGACAGGAGCTAGCCAGGCCAGGGGGCCACACCAAGTTCCATAGACTGTTTTGGCTTGGTTTCTATAGCTGGATGACCTTCCTAATGTCAAGCACCCAACAGAGTGTACTGTGTGCTTTTTACATGGCATCATCATCAGTACATTTTACGTGGCACTATCAACAGTGGTTTTTAAGTGACACCTAGAATTCCTGGAATTCAAACAGAGCCAGATGAAATATCATTGGCAACAGCAAGGAGGGTTCTAAAAATGAGTGAGGAGAAGGCCTCCATAAATCTTGACTTTGAATTCAAGTGGCTATTACTTCCTCTTTTGAGAGTCAAGGCCAGTTTCTAAAAAGCAGTAGGTTTGAACATTGTACCATTTGTCTCATATACAGATTGCTCAACAGTGATGGAAATAATCTGCACATAGCCCAATATAGGATTAGCTAAAAACAGTTTGTACAGATTTAATATTTTCTTTTATTGAAAAACGCATTGTTAGTATTATACAGATTTTCTGTAATCAGCAAAAATCAAAGACATGCGAAGATACTTCCTAAGGGGAGAGAAACTAAAGTAATTTATAATTATTGTGTAATTGAAGTTGTTGTTACTCATGATAAATAATATTTAGATGATATTATAATAAAGGACAAGTCAGTAGAGTGCTGAATTGAATGTTTTATAATTTAATTTATTGTTACACAATTCTGAGTTCAAATCACATCAACATTATCATTTTTCCAAAGTTTGATAAAATAAGATGCTGATATGACTTTAGCTGACTATAATTCTTATTATAGCAACTCAAGAGAATAGGTTACTGATACAACTTGTTGTGTGACTTGGATTAATTCTGACTAGCTTTTCTACATTCAAATCAATGTCATTGTTTGATTAATTTCGCATTAGCGGTTTTAAACGAGCACTCTAGTAAAATCGTTTGAAGATGCAAATTTGAATCAGTGATTGGAACATATAGATATGAATACAAACTTTGTTATAGCCAATCTGTTGCATACTTAAGACAAGCTAAGAGCCAAAAGAAATACAAAACATTTCATCTGACAAATCATTTTACCAATCCACCACCCTTTGTCAATTCTATGAGAAACATTATGTAAAATAAAGATGTCATGCAAATGCTGGACTATTTGAACTTGCTTTTAAAGGAAAACAAAATATTTAATGTATACTTTTATTCTTTCATTAATTTTAGTACTTTGGAGTGTGGTCATGCTGGGGCACTGATTGAAATGTTTTTAATCAATTATATCACCACTACTTAGTTTAGTATTGTTTATTTGATAATTCCTCACTGGCACAGAGAGATGTAACTCAACACCTAAGTATACATCATTTTACTAATACACACATAATTTTTACCTTACTTTTCTAACACCGGTGGAACTAGTTTGTCTCAACCCAGCATCTCTTCACTTGTTGCAGTCATTCATCATCTTCTTTGTGAGGTCCAGTATCCTAAGATCAGACCACATTGCTTCTCCCCACACCTTCTCCTCTTTCATGGGTTCCTTCAACTTGCACTGTATGATTTTTTACACCCAACTTTATCACACAAACATATCAGCAAAGTCTTCTCTCCAGATTTGTTTCCCATCATTCATGTATGCTCATGTTTCCTATGCAGCAGAGCATGCTTGCCTTATATCATTCCAGCTTTTGCATACCCTCCACATTCAGTAACCATGCCTTATTACCATGCAATAGCTCACTATGAACTTAAGCATTATGCAGTCTGTCCCAAAAAAAGAAGCTCTTTGACCCCAAGAAAGGTAATAACTCCCTGAATTTTTTCAACCATATCCTTTCTCTGGCTACTATGCCTTCAAAATATCCAATTCCTCTACTGATCAGTTTACTTGATTCACAGAAGCTATCAATTATATCTAATAGCCTTCTGAGAAGTTGAAGACTTCACTTCTTTGGTTCTCTTGCTGATAAATTGTGCATTTATTGTATGTGAAATCCTTCTGTCACCCTAACACAGATCCAGCTGAACTTTTTGTATACCCACTGTTGCAGTGGAGACACAGTACTGTGTCCCTAACTTCTCCCATTCTGCATATCAAGCACAGCCACTTCTTCATTAGTTGCAGTGTTCAGTTTTCTTTTCTGCTAACTAAAACTTCCATCTTCACTAAACTGATTTTAGGTATCCCAATCCTAGACACTGCCTACACATTTGGAACTTTACTATTTCTTTGACTAATTCACCTATGAGAGAGAATTAGAGTGTCTTGAATTTCAATGTTATGGCCAAAAGAACTATAAACAAGAGGGGAGATGAGAAATGAACCCTGGCGAAACACTGACCTGAACCATAAATTCTTTAGAGCTTGTTGAGAGAACACCTATACACGGCTTGCATGTCTCACAAGCCATCCTTCTAAAACAGGTTTCTTTGTATTCACTAGAATACAGAGAATGGAACACTATCAGAAGCCTCCTCCAAATCAACAGATACTAAGTATAATGGTTCGTTTGTGTGACTATTATGCTTTTGACATGGTTTTTACAGATGGATACCCCTCTTCTTGTTAACTTTGTTACAGTATTGAGTGCATTACCATGCAACCAGTTCTGTCAGGGCTAAAGTGTTTCCTCTTCACTTTATCAATTTTAATTAAGTACCTATTACCTTAGATGGGTTGCCTGTACCACAACTTACAGAGACTGCATCTCTGTATGATAAGGCCAAAACCCTCTTTTGCATACCTTTGGATTTGTTCAGAATGACCACTATCCAAGACAGGTTACTTTCACTATGGTTGAGGAGTGGAGGTAGGCTGTCATTTGATGCAACTAAAGCAGTTTCTTTGATATTGGTAAATCATTGTGTAAATGGTGCTACATGGACTGGACTAAAGGCAGGTGAGCCATGATTCTCATGAACAATGGTTGGTACCAACTTAAAAATGGATGCATTTGTGTATCAGGTTCAGTTAATTACAGTAAAAATATATAGTTGATAAATAAATGTACAGAGAAAAATAACAATCTGCTTCATAGGAGTTGCTCATTACATATTGCATTTGCTTTTTATGAGTTTAAACAATGTTTAAAGTTGGCCAACAAAAATATTTTTTAATGACCAGGATAACATACATAGCTCTCTATAGGAATCTATCGTGTGTGTGTGCATGTGCACATGCACACACACATTACACAGACTTCTGCACAGAATTTTATTTACAACTTTCACTGATAAAGCATTGGTCAACCCTAGGCTATGATAGAAGTTACTTGCCCAAACTTCCATACAGAGGGGTTACAAGTGTGAGCCCCATGAGTCAGAGTAGCTGTTCCAGCACATCTCCCTTACTATCTTCCAGGGCAATGCCTTTTCCATTTTGTCTGCAAGGACCATGTGGTAGTCTGAATCACAAGAAATCAAAAGAATGTAAGAATTTCTTAGCTTATTATATGAACAATGAACTTATTCAGTGGCAGTACTTTTGTGAGCAAAAATAAAAAAGAAAGAGGAAAGCCAAATCAGCCTGAGAGAGTAACAACCAGGAGTGGCATTCATGGCAAGAAAATAGAAAAAGAAAAGAAAGGAAGTGGGTTGGGAGTTTCTGTTGTGTTTGGTGCTGCAATATAGTTCTGATTATCTGAGAAATAGCAGATATTGTCTTAGAAAAAAATTAAAGAGAAATTGTTTGAAATGAATTTATTGTTCAGATTTTTTGTAAGGTTGTTATATAGTCGATTAAACTGTCTTTAATTTTATCATTTATTAAGGTGGTGAGCTGGCAGAATCATTAGCACACTGGACAAAATGCTTAGTGATTTTCCATCTGTCTTTAAGTTTGAGTTCAAATTCCACTGAGGTTGAGTTTACTTTCATCCTTTTAGGGTTGATAAAATAAGTACCACTCAAGCACTAGGGTAGATGTAATCAATATACCCTTTCTTCCGAAATTGCTAGCCTTGTGCCAAAATTTGAAACCAATATTTACTATTTATTTTATCATGCCCTGTCTGTGCATGAAACATAAAATCTATATTAACAGAGTTTGAAATGACAAACTAGATACCTTAAAGTATCCAGTCTAGCTTTTGACTACCTGTGCCAGCTCTATTGTCCTGGTGTTAAGTATCAATCAAAAAGCTAGCTAAGCTGATAGCAATTTTGAAAGTAGCTAAACAGATCATGTTTCTCTCTGCAGTTTCGAACATGAAATCATCCAAATTTTTTGCTAAATTATGTGACAGATTTTAAGTTCACTAGCATAAATTTTTACATTTAACTGTGTTAGCTTCGAAGAATGATTTTGAACATATTTTCTCATAAATTATTAGCACAAGGTACTTCCTCTAGTGCTGAGTATTCAAGGAGAATGCTGAAAAGACTGAAGCAAGCACGTATAACACGATGCCAATGACAGTGTTTGAAATCCTGACCTTGCTATCATTACTCCACACTCCAACTTCATTATTGCTGATTTCATACAATAAATAGAATAAACAGGAGAAATAGAACTTAATATAAAAGTATATGTACTTTTTGTTTCATAATTGGCAAAAAGTTACAAAAGTAACACAAGGACATGAAACTCACAATCCTTAAATCATTTTTGCAACTGTCTACTTATTATAAAATAAAAAGTACCATATGTATATATATATATATATATATATATATATATATTTTGTCTTTCACTTGTTTGTCGTTAGACTGCAGCCATGCTGGGGTACCACCTTGAAGAATTTTTATTTGAATGAATTGATCATAGCACTTATTTTCTTAAAGCTTGTCCCTTATTCTCTTGGTCTCTTTTGCTGAACACCTAAGTTACAGTGATGTAAACATACCAACACTGGTTGTTGAGCAGTGGTGGGGGACATGTCTCTTTGTCTCGATATTGCATGATAATTGTACACAAGTGTCACTGTCATGCAAGCAGTGTCCTTTGATACCAGCCTTCCAAGAAAACATGTTTGGTCACGGGGTAAATATTATCTTATTTGGGAACAGGTGAGGATTTGGGACAGGAAAGGCATCTACTGTAAAAAAAAAATCTATCTCAACAAATTCTGTCCAGCATATTTGAGCTGTGAACATGGAAAAATAGATGTTAAAACAATGATGATAATAATTCTTTCTACTGGAAGCACAAGGCCTCACATTTGGGGGAAGGGATTAAGTTGATTACATTGACCCTTGTGTACAACTGGTATTTATTTAATCAACCCCGAAAAGGTGAAAGGCAAAGTTGACCTCAGTGGACTTTGAACTCAGAACGTAGCAACAGACAAAATGCCACAAAGCATTTCGCCCGGCATGCTAACAATTCTGCCAGCTCACTGCCTTAACAATAACGATGATAATAATGTGTGTGTGTGTGTATGTATGTTAACAGCATTTGTAAAAGTTTGTTATACTAACTGATGTGGCATTATTTTTTTAGATTTACCTCGGCCAAGTGAACTGGTATATGGACAATATAAAAATAACTCAACCAACAATATAAATGTATCAGATTCTGGAAATGCTGCCTGTAACCAGAAATATCCACCACACTGTTCAGGTGTAAATCTAAATACACTCTCATCTCTTCAATGTGGTATGTCTGGTTTAATGGTAAATATGGAAGAAGTTACTTGTTCTTATTCATATGAAGAAATTGAAAGTGCCACAGAGTCATTCAGTCATTGTATTGGAAGAGGTACTTTTGGAAGTGTTTATTATGGGATTCTGAAGAGCAGTAAATGTGCAATAAAGAAATTATCTAAGGTAAATAGTCGATATTATTTCATCTTTTTGTTTTTTTTCCGATGATACAGCATTACAACATTGATTTTTTTTCTTTTTTTGTGTGTTGAAGGATTTAAATGGTACCAACAAAGCAATTAATATATTGAAGAAAAATCCACTTGATGAAATGAAACTACTTCTTCGGTAAAATTCTTTCACATTTGATTATTTCAATTATTATGAAGTTTGCCTGTTTGAATTTGCATGTACCATGTTCCTGGCAATAACATCTGTTGATATACTCCAGGTTTCTCTCTTCCTTCATTCATACAACATTAGATCTTATTGTAGTTAAATATCTTCATATGAGAATCTAAACATAGAGATTGACTATATTGTCTATTCTGTCATTTTATTTTTAAATTTTAAAGCCATATTCTCTTGCTTTTCATTTATATTAACTTCTTGCATAAGCGTGAAGTCTTCACTTTATATAGGGAAGCAGTATGGAATTACCTGGCACTCATGTTTTCTAAAGTTTTAATTGATGAGTATTCTAACCAGATTGAGTTTGTCAATGATCATCCTATTCTATTTGATAAGGATTTCTCTTTTGTCCTCAGTTATACTTATAATTTTTGCCCTTTTGTTTTTCTTACTAAAGATTTCAATTCTTTTTTTTTTTTTTGTATCTTCTAACAGATATCGTCATGACAATATTATAAATATTTACGGATATTGCTTTCATAAAGATGATATATACTTTGTATATGAGTTCATGGACAAAGGTTCTTTGCAAGACTGTCTATTAAATGATGTAAGTTTTAATTTTTACTCTAACAGCAATAATGCATTTATTAAAAAATTTCACATGCTTCAGACTTCCTATATAGTTAATTATTTGATGACTGAGAAGTTGATAGCTCCAACACTTAATTCTGGTTTCTATGGAGAGAAATCATTTTTGAACAGTATGCTACACTATCATATTACTGATGCTTATTTTTAAAAGTAAATAAAATGAAGCATGCAAAAAAAGCAGTACAATGAATCCCATCCATCCATCTTTGCTAACTGTCCTAAGTCAACTCCTCCAAGGGGTCCTATTGGAGACAACCACCATTAGACTTTCTGGCTGAATTCCTAAGCGTGACCAACTGAGACCATGGATATTATCCAACCATTTCATTCTTGGTGCATCCCTGGGTCTCCTACTAGTTGGCTCAGCTTCAAGAATCCATTTTGCAATTCTTTTCTGCCACATGCTCATAGTATTGGAGCTGTGACCTCTCTATGCAGAAAATTAGCAGCCTCACCTGGGGAGACTTTCTGATCAGTGGGTTACACTCCCTGTTGATTGGATTAATGAGCAATTTAGGTTGTTGTGAAGTCTTTATATAAATCTCCAGGTGTTTGTGATTAGGTAAATGGTGCTAAGATAAAACCTTTCAATGTGGGCGTTGGACTTTGGCAGGGTTACTCGGAGTTGATTCCAGAAAATTTGATCTTTTGACTTTTGAGCTGTTATAATGTAACTATTCCACAAAACTTAACGATAAAAGTATATAGCCATAAACATCTTTCCTTAATTGCACATTCTGTTGGAAATGAGAATAATTTTAATTTTCTACAATTGACTTGGCTTTAGTTTTATTGAAGCTATTTGTCTTGACTATTGTAAACAAGAAAGGGCAAACATGGAATGTTTTTTTCTCTCTCTTGAAGAATGACTGCTTAAACTGGATTGAACGACTGACTATTACAAAAGGAATTGCATGTGGCCTGTACTACTTACATAGCCACAGTGTTCCCGTGATCCATGGAGATATTAAGAGGTTTGTTTAAATTGCCAAAATTCTGATTGGTATTATTTTTTTCCCATCACTCTTTCCACGCTTTTCTTCTTTACCTTTTATGTTTGTACGACTACAGGATCTACAGGAGTATCAAGTTTTCCTTGTTATATATATTTCTAAGTATTTTTATTCAGAAGAGATACAGGCATGGCAGTGGGGTTAAGAAGTTTGCTTTGTAACCACATGATCTGTGGTTCAGTCCCACAGGATAGCACATTGGACAAACATCTACTGTTGCCTTAGGCCAACCAATTCCTTGTGAGTAAATTGTAAGATGGAAGTGTGTGTGTGTGTGTGTGTGTGTGTGTGTGCGCACGCATGCAAGTGTGTGCAGGTATGTGCATGAACATTGTCATGAAGTTGACTGAGTGAATATATTGTCATGTTGTAAACATGTGAGTTACATACAGTAGCTCTGTGCTCATGAAATAGTCGAATTAAGATTCCTTTACTTGTAAAACAGACATGGCTGGCAACAGGAAGAGCATCTGGCAGTACAAATACTACCTCAAATAGGTACCCATCAAACCCATACCAATATAAAAAAATGGACACTGCCTTGAAGAACTTTTAATTGAATAAATTGAACCCAGAGTTTTTTTTTAAAGCCTGATACTTATTCTGTCAGTCTTTTTTGCCAAACTGCTAAGTTATGGGGACATAACCACACTAACACTGGTTGCTGAGTGGTGGTGGGGGACAAGCACAGGTACAAACACAGACACACACACATAAAACAGGCTTCTTTCAGTTTCCATCTACCAAATCCGCTCACAAGGCTTTGGTTGGATTGTAGCTATAGTAGAAGGCACTTGTCTCAGGTGCCACGCAGTGGGATTGAACTTAGAGCCATGTTGTTGGAAAGCAATTTCTTACTACACAACTATACTTATATATATAAAGACAGATATATTGGCTGAAGGACAGGACATATGAATGTTTATATCTTGTGTTTTCAAATATATGTGGACTAAAAATCTTGAAAAACAGGTATGCGTTAGCAACAAAAAGAACATCAGACTGTAAGACAATACTTTAATAATATGTAGTCATCTAACCCATGCTAACATAGAAAAACAAATGTCAAATGAATGAACAAACAATTTCATTATTTCAAGTATTTCACTGCTTTGACTGATTCATTGAGTAACCCATGTAACAACATATTTGGCTTATTTCATTTATTAAAATTTTATTTAGTGATGTACAGAGATACTAGTCTTGAGTAGTAGTCCCTGTACTCCATCTCCTATGTTATAACTGGTTAGCTGTAGATGTTTAGTTTACTTAGTGTCCTTTTCATGAAGGATTACTTCATCATCATCATCATATAGCATGCACTTTCCATGTTGGCATGGCTTAGACAGTTCGACTGCAACTGGTAAGCCAGAGAGCTGCACCACGTTCTGATTTTAGCTTGGTTTCTATGGCTGGATACCCTTCCTAATGCCAACTACTCTAAGAGTTTAGTGGGTGCTTTTTACGTGTCATCAGCAAGGGTGCTTTTACGTATCACCGGCAAGGGTGCTTTTACGTATCACCGGCAAGGGTGCTTTTATGTATCACCGGCAAGGGTGCTTTTACATGTCACCAGCAAGGGTGCTTTTATGTGTCATCAGCAAGGGTGCTTTTATGTGTCACTGGTACGTGTGCTTTTATGGGTTACCAACATGGGTACTTTTATATTTTAGTTTCCTTGTCTTATAATTCTGTTGCAATTTTTTCATATTCCTTTCCTTTTTTCTTGTTATACAAACAAGAACAATTTTTTCTTCATTCTACTTAGGGTGTTTATTTAGTTCAGTAGTTGTTTTTTGGAAGGCCTTTTTTGTATATGAATTATACTATCCATGCTTTTATTACACACATTTATAAGGTATCTAACTGCTATTGCAAAAGT
>JARUKP010000382.1:0-11859 GCA_029874955.1 Octopus insularis | reverse complement strand
CTGTCTGTCTGTCTATCTATCCATCTATCTATCTATCTATCTATCTGCCACTGCTGCTGTTATTATTATTATTATTATTGTTATCTTGAAACACATATACATTCGTATCTACACACACACACACACACACATACACACATGAAATATATATTTGTATATAGCATACGCATTATAATGATATACGAACAAATTGTCTCTGAGAGAGAGAGAGAAAGCAAGAGAGAGAGAGAGAGAGAGAGAGAGAGAGAAGGGCGAGAGAGAGAGAGAGAATTCTAAACAGAATTAACTATTGAAGTACAGTTAATACATGCTTGTTGAAGTCTATTATCACACAACGGTTACTTAAATTGTTTCTCCTCGGGGCTATCGTCTGCTGTTTGTTCAATCAATTAAAATCTATTTCAAACCTCAACGAGCTAAATGGTCACGTTCCCTGGCTTTTATTAATTAGTGCTAATGTAACTGCTATGCTAACATAGGTATGTATTGTACACGACAAATTCAAATACATGAGCTGCACACAAAGCTAGTTGGATTTTAAATATTTTTGCAAGAAATTTCATTTGATAAAAGTAAATACTTATACTGGAGCAAGTAAAAAGGAAAATCTCCAAGAGCCATCATTGTTGATAAACATTTCAACAAGAAAACCGCGGTGTGCTCCGGTTCAAATCATGGCGTAATTAAAAGATACTATAAAACGATGAAACATAGTGGCACCTTTATCACCTACCTAACTTTATTAACACCACACCAATAGCCGTGTCAATTTTAAGAAGTTATTCTGTCATATTCTGTATAAAGCAACGCATTCTGGGTATTACAACAGTTTGAATGTCTTCCAACATGAGCAAAACTTGCCATAAAATGTAATTTCACTAAAAAGAGAGGTTTTCGTCTTTCTGAGATATCAAGCTACTGTATTTTAAAATCTTGGTACATAAATTCATTAAAAGGAAGCACATTTGCATGAATTCTTTAGTTTATAAAGAAACCATTTGTTTAATTTATAGCGTATTTGTAGAAGATACTCTAGAAAAATGCAGCTTTCAGCAAAAAACTTCATCTGTGAATGTAGAGATGATCGAAAACGAACAAGTAAAGCTAATTAACGTGCATATTTGAAATATTTTGAGTTCAGTAAGTAGCACATTGATTAAACTTGGTATGCGCTTACTTGTTCTTCAGCTGCATATTTTAGGAGAACGACCAATACAACATTGCATTAAATATGTAAAGAAGCTAATTAAGCATTCGAATCTTGAATATGTAAATAAGGCATAATAATTTTTTTCAAAATTCTCTGCTGGATTAAATTCTTCAATTTTCTACTGTTATAAATTTCACCATATTTGAATATAATTACATTGTTGTATCTGTTAAAGGTAACCGCCTGTTTCAATAAAGTGTACAGCTATAATACTATAGCTAACTTTTTGGGGCCATTTCCTTGTGTGTGTCACTTTCTTTGCAGAGAGTCTGTGTATATTAATAGAAATTCTGGACTTTGTGAATTTAAAAGAATCGCTAGGTTTTTTAAATCGGACCGAAATCAATTTATATGCAAAATATATCTGTTGAAATGATCGTAAGTCTGTCAGAGCAAACTCTGACAGACTAAATCATCCTTAGAAATCCTTTAACAAAACCAACCACAAGTTTCAATATTTTTTTCTAGGCACAAGGCCCAAAATTTTTGGGGAGTGGACCAACCGATTAGATCAACCTCAGCCGCAACTGGAACTTAATTTATCGACCTCGCAAGGATGAAAAGCAAAGTCTACCTCGGCGGAATTTGAACTCAGTATGTAAAGACAGACGAAATAACGGTAAGTATTTCGCCCGGCGTGCTAATGATTCTGCCAGCTCACCACCTTATGAGTTTTAGTATTTGTTACAATATAAGGCGAAGAGCTGGCAGAAATGTTAGCACACCGGGCGAAAATGCTTAGCGGTATTTCGTCTGACTTTACGTTCTAAGTTCAAATTCCGCTGAGGTCGACTTTGCTTTTCATCCTTTCGGGGTCGATAAAGTACCAGTTACGCACTGGAGTCGATCTAATCGTTTGGCCCCCTCCACCAAAATTTCGGACCTTGTGCCCAAAGCAGAAAAGAATATTTCCAGTCTTGTTGCCTATATTAGAAATTATATTTAGCTTGTTCTGCTAATAGCCGATCAGCGAGAGATTAATTGATATTTCCAGAGATATAGAAATAAGATATTGTGGTGGTCATCCATTTTTCCCCAAGTACATTTGAGATGGGATCAAAATGATTCCAGTACTTAGGGGTCGAAATAACGGAGCATCAATCTTTCAGTATTTAACTATACCTGCTCTACTTTCTATGTTCAAATTCTTTCAAGAATTATAGTTTTTCTCCGTTGTCAAAGAAATAAATGTGTAGTGTAATAAATTCCATTGAATATTTTAATAATAAGATATTAACCAGTGAATTACTATGCTGGACTGAATATCTCTATAAGCCCCTTTTACAAATGTACACGTCTCTTGGTGGACTATTTCCATGAAAGTTATTTATCATACGCGTAAGCATCCAGCTGAATCTCCATATTGGCCAGCGTTGTAAAGCTGAACTGAAGAGATTTGTTTTCGACAGCTTCTGTTTATCTTATGTCGTTCAATATCCTTGAGAATATCTAAAATATATCTATGAACGCTACACCATCTTTTTCCTCTTGCTCAATAAATCTGCTGAGATGAGCAGAGGCAACATGTCAGTGGTTTAAAACCCCGAATCGCCATTTATAAATGGATGTACGTGCAGACATAATTTTATGAATGGTTGATTGCTACTGAACTTGAAACGGGCCCAAGAGGCGTAACTTTCCTGCCGTCTGCAGCCTCATGTATGTGTGTATGTACACAGTTACATGTATAACGCTGTATGCATGTTTATATACACACACACGTGTGTGTGTGTGCGTAGATCCTTCGTTATTTCGTTTAATTTATGTAAAGCATCAGAAATGTGGCGATGGTTGTGTTTAAGCAGTTGCTATGTAAACTCTATTTTCATGTGTAAAATAGATTAAATTTTCTTCGTTTAATTGCAGTATCACGGTAGTTCAAATGATTGTAGACGAAGCCAAAATAATCCAATTTGCTGTTTGCTAGTGCTATCTCGGCCGTACAATTATAGATAATTGTTATATTTGTCAGTATTAACAGAATCTGTGTTTGATGCTCATTTTAGAACTAGTAATTATAGTATTATTGTGGTCATTTATTGAAGAGTATTGCAATTGGAGAAGCTTGCAACTTTGGATAAATGTTCCGGTCGAAAAGAATTCACACGCGCGCACACACATACATACACACACATACATACACACATACATACACACTCATTTGATACACAACAAATAGAAAATATGCTTGTTGTTGTTCTTGTTAATAATGTTTAATTTTATCCCTGTTGTTGTATTGAGTAAGAAAACGACTAACACAGGCCAAAATAGAGAGAGAGAGAGAGAGAGAGAGAGAGAGTTGACAGGAATAATTCGCAATATAGTTTCGACTCCACTTCAATGCTGTTACAATGTTAATTTCATTTTTGCGTAAAGGGTTCTATTAAAGGCTCACGTTTCTGCAGAATGCTTTGTCATTCACATTATATAACTGAAGGAACAAAGTATTTCAGTTCATCAAAGAGACAGAATAACCATTGCTGAAGAGTCACGGATCGTTTCAGTGTGTGTGTGTGTGTGTTAAATAAAATGAGGCAACAGAGCCAATGCTGTGCGGAATTTTTAAGACATTTATAAAGAAGTTTGTCTTACGGCTGTTTCTGCGATTTTACGTATACCCTTTCATCAGAGACGATGTGAGAGTTAAGTAGAGGGACGTATAAGGTGTTAAATAAGAAAAGGCTGGATTTAGGAAGTATAACGGGAAATAAGAGAATGAAAATAAAAGTAAAAATGTATATAGGATGTAACAGTTGCAGTTCCATTATCTAGGGAAAGTGCTGTGTAGAATTATCCATGGTGTGTAAATTGCGATAGGAGTTCATATTTTGTTATTACAAATGGTTAAAGTGGATTCATAAATTTCATGTATATATACATGTATATATACACATATATAGGTTGAAAATATGTAAAGAAAGATGAAGAAAAATGCCTTCGTTTCGCATAGTTTAATATTTTTTGGATACATACAGATAGTCTCGGAAATTTGCATACATCAAGATCAACGTCCTCTGCGATTTGAACATGTGTCTTACTGTCGAAATTGACGCATTAGGAGATTGAAACTTCATTAAAACTTATGTTATTAAGAAGACACATTAAATCTTTCTTTCTCACTCCCTCTCTCTCCATACACACACACACACACACACACACACACACACACACACACACACACACAAACACCGCATAAAAAATCTCTACTTAACATTAATGTGTCAATGGTAATCTTCAGTGATACAGAGTATTGTATTTGATTTACGCCGATTTAACTTAATTTAATTGATATTTCTTTCCTCGTTGATATTATTTTACAATGTGCGATTTCAACGTTTTCAATGAAAAGTGAGAAGAAACGAGAAAAAAATCTGACGTTTTTATCTATATTTGATGGAGCAAGTAATTAAAGTTATGGAACTGTTCTACAATAAGAATATCAGGTGATGATTTCATGGAGCATTCAGTCCCAAATTTATTGGAAACTATTTCATTATCAACTGCCTCATTAAGGAAGTTACAAACAGTACAGTTTCCAATTTCGACTATTCTAAAAAAGGAAATATCTAGCGTTTCTAAGGTGGAGCCAGCTCCACTTTTGAATGAAAATTCAAAGCCATTCACAAGAAACACAAATCTCTAACAAGAATCTTAAACAATGTAAATGAAACATCTCTGAACGAAATGCGGATCGAGAATGAAATCGGATCACATTTTAAACAGCTAAAAAGGACGAATGTTTGTTTAATCATCAAACAGATTTCAGAAAGTGTAGATTCAACAATCCAGAAGATAGGGTTCCCTCACTTGTCCACTATAGTACAAGAGCTTCTTCTCATGGAAGATTTCCTACTCTCTGGCTCTAAACAATACAGAAAAAAATCACAAGTTAAATCAGAAATGCGAGGGGTACCCTTATCAACGTAAAGAGAGATATAATTTTTATATAAATATTTTACTCTCATTACTTTGCGTTCTTAGTATTTATTCTATTTCGTGTAAATATTTATACTTTTATATATTTTTAAATTCGTCCAATCACAGATTGTATTACGTCTTCCCTTCAATTTGTGTAACACATCTACCTCACCTCTCGCGTCTTTGCAAACCACTGTTTAACGTTACTTTGTATTTCTCTGTAATGTGTTGTTCAGAATCTGCGTTCCGTTGTTTCTTCTACAATTTAATGTGCGGAAGCAGGTATACACCTAATGGTGTATAACCCACTTTCCTACAAGGGAATCACTAAAAATTAAAAATACTTTCAACTCTCCCAATATCTAAAAAAGCCATTGTCATTCATAAAAGTACTTCTGGCATGTTTCACAGGCAACTGTTAATTCTCACTGCAAAATCAATGAAAGATCTAAAGAGATTTAACAAAGAAATCAGAAATACAGTTCCTCAAAGACTACATTCAGTAGTGCAAACATGAGCTTAAAATGATGTGGGGAAAACTTTGAGCAATATTCAATAGAAGCAAATTGTGTAGGTGGCAGATGGTACAGTATGAAGTGAACGTGAGGCCAAAATATTCTTGCATTGAGATAGTAAATAAATGGTAAGATCTCTGAAAATATTGAACACGGTTTTCATTGAAAAATATTTGAAACATTTCCATTCATTGGCACCTTTGGATTTATCAGTTTGAAATGTTTCTTTATTGAATCTTCTTGGACCTTGGGCAAGTGTCTTCCACTATAGCCTTAGGCCGACCAAAGCCCTGTGAGTGGATTTGGTAGATGGAAACTGAAAGAAGCCCATCATATGTATGTGTGTTTGTGTGTGTGCGTGTGTGTGTCTTTCCCCATTACTTGACGACTGGTATTGGTTCGTTTATGTCTCCATAGCTTAGCAGTTCATCAAAAACAGACTGATACAATAAATAGTTAGCCTTAAAAAGTCCTGGGGTCGATTTGCTTTGACTAAATCTTTCAAGGCAGTGCCCCAGCTTGGCCACAGTCCAATGGCTAAATCAGGTAAAAAAAATATATTGGACATTATTGAAATAGTTAATTGCTTTCATGTATTTTAATTAGTTCCAGCAGAAACATAGAAAACATCATCAGAAATGGAAAAGAGAAACGAAGCAACTTGTTTTAATAAAAAACTTTTATGATTTCATAAAATGAGTTTTTCAAATGAATTTCCTAATTAGGTTTATTAGTTTATTTCTTCGTTTTTACAACTCACAACAGACCAACATTTTAGTCATTTACTGGAACAATAGAATTAAAAAGAGCCATGCCAGTGTCAGGATCCATTAACTTAAAAAATCACAGACAAAGGCCAATCTTTTCCTTCTGGTTAGTCTTTAACCTTTTAACATTCAGTCAAATATAATGCATATTCATTCACATCATTTTAAAATTAATCATGTATCATTTCATAGTTTTGAGATTTCTATGATGTGACTGTTTATTGGTGGTGGTGTTGTATAACTTTTCCTGCCTTTAAATATCTTGGATTATATCTTCCTCCATGCATTTCTGAAATTTACATAAGTCGACTTTCATAAAAAGAAAAAGCTTTGTTGGAGGATGAGAGATTGAGGGAAAATAATTAAATGCTGTGTATCTAACATTTTCCACGAATGGTGAACATCTTTTCAGCTCTGTCTGTCTTTCTAATATTTCCTGCTAAAATTGGTTTCATTACTTCCAGTTTGCACAAACATCATTTCTGAATTGATGCAAATATATCACGAGATATTGTTGCTGCTCTCACTTTACTTTCCAAAGAAGACAAGACTTTTAAAACTGATCTAAAATTGATCAACAAATCCAATTATAGCTAAACTAACCAACATTGTAGCACTTATCTCACTTATAGCATCATCATCATCATTGTTTAACATCTGTTTTCCATGCTGGCATGGGTTAGATGATTTGACTGAGGACTGGTGAACCAGAAGACTGCACCAGGCTCCAATCTGATCTGTCAAAGTTTCTACAGCTGGATGCCCTTCCTAATGCCAACCACTCTGAGAGTGTAGTGGGTGCTTTTATGTACCACTGGGACTAGGGCCGGTCAGGTGGTACTGGCAACGACCATGCTCAAAAGGTGTTTTTTTACATGCCACCTGCACGGGAGCCAGTCCAATGGCACTGGCAACGACCACGCTTGAATGTTGTTTTTCAAGTGCCACCAGCACATGTGACAGTAAGGTGATGCTGGCAACGATCACACTTGAATGGTGCTTTTTACATGCCACCTGGTACGGGAGCCAGTCAGAGGCCCTGGCAACGATCACGCTTGGATGGTGCTTTTAAAGTTTCACTGGCACGAGTGCCAATCAGGTGGTACTGTCATCAGCCACATCAGCAATTTTAATTTTGATTTCACTTGCCTCCAATGATTGAAGGCTACACTTAAATGGGCTGGTTATACACCACTGGCATAGGCCACGGGTTATGGTCTCACTTGACTTGTCAGGTCTTCTCAAGCACAGCATATCTCCAAAGGTCTTGGTCATAGTCATTGCCTCGGTGAGGCCCAATGTTTAAAGGTTGTGCTTAACCACCTCATCCCAGGTTCCCTCAACTGCTAGGGTGTGACACCTTTTCACACAGCTGTCCTCATTCATTCGCAACACATGGCCATACCAGTGCAGTTGTCTCTCTTGCACACCACATCTGATGCTTCCTAAGTCCAACTTTTCTTTCAGGGCACTTTCACTCTGTCTAGTATGCACACTGACATTACACATCCAGCGGAGCATACTGGCTTCGTTCCTTGCAAGCTTACGCATGTCCTCAGAAGTCATGGCCCATGTTTCACTGCCATGTAGCATGGCTGTTTGTACACGTGCGTCATACAGTCTACTTTTTACTTTGAGTGAGAGGCCCTTTGTCACCAGCAGTGGCAGGAGCTCTCTGAACTTTGCCCAGGCTATTCTTATTCTAGCAGCTACACTTTCAGAGCATTCACCCCCGCTACTGACTTGGTTACCTAGGTAATAGAAACCATCAACTACTTGTAGTTTTTCTCCCTGGAATGTGAAGCTGTTCTCTGCATATTCTATAAAATTTATCCCTCTATCCCCTCGGTAACTACTTATGTTACCTTCACTGTTCTCTGTGAGCAAGCTTTGTCACTCCCATTCCGACTATTTGTCTCTCTCTCTCTCTTACCCTCCTCTCCTTCTTTATCCTATTGAGTGTCTCCTTGATAGTAAAAGGGTTACTGTTGTTCCTCTACCATACTCTAATCTCTCGATTCCACTCTCAGCTGAGAGGTCCTTTGTCTTATGAGCTCACAGGTGCTGGTGGCACGTAAAAAGCACCCAGTATACTCTGCAAAGTGGTTGCTGTTGGGAAGGACATCCAGCAGTCGAAACCAATCCAAAGCAAGCTCTCCATCCTTGCCAGCTCCTGTCAAACTGTTTAACCCATGCCAGCATGGAGATGCACTACGCTTTATAAAGTAGTCAGTGACAGAAAGGGTGTCTTGCAATAGAAACCAAGCCAAAAATGAAGTGTTGAGTGAGATGCAGTGCCCTCAACCCATCTATGAGGGTAGTAACTCTAAAATTTGATTTGGACCCTGCTGAACAACTCAAGCCAATATGCAAAGCAGACATAAATGATGATGATATGGTTACCATAAATATTTGGAAATTCAGTAAATCTTATAACAAATGAGTCACAGTTCCCCAGCCCATCAATGAAGGAAGTAACTCAGAATAAGAATTGACTCAAGTCATGGCAACTCATCAAATCCATGCAAGCATGGAAAGCAGACATAAATGACGATGATGATGATAATAATCATGGCTCGTTCACAAGCTTGCATCTGTTATGTCTCTGCAATGAAGTACAATAGTGGTAAGGAGATTAAAATTTCAAATCTTACACAATTAGTGTTAAGTCCTTTTGTTTTGCTTCATATCTATATCCACTTTATTTTTCATGCCAGCACAGACTCCTTAATTTGTTTTCATATAAACCCACCTGAAACTGTCACTTGGTTCTACAATACAAACTTCCTGTTTTAAAGTCGAATAAATTAAAACATTCCGTGTAGTGCACCTGAACACTGTATATGATAAGCTCATTAATTCATAAAATTTCATATTAATTTATGTTCCAAACACCAGCTTTTCTGAACTATGTCTGCATATATCCATCACCCTGACAATGATGATGATGACAATGACAACAACAACGATGTACTTCCTTGCATCAGCTATTCATTATCATCATCTTTGTTGTTGTCATTAGAATTTAATTGAAACTCATGAGGGGTGTATTTTGGTCAGAAATATAGTAATGAAAGGGTTAAACATAAATTTACATAAAAGAATAAGTATTATAAAAGAAACAAGAAATAATAAAGCATGCTAATCTGTGAAGAAAGAAGATTTGTTTTAGAACCACAAAATACCTGAAGTCGGTTGGTGAGAATAATATTTGGATACATAGCACCAACATCTAAATGGTAAATTATTGGGTTTTCTAAACGGTTTGGACAATCTCTCAACATAGCCAATCGGTCTTTAATATCTTCACAAACTTCATCAAAATTGGTTACTTGTTCCAAGGACACTTTCTCTTCAACTTCTATTGCATGTTTCATGGTTTTCTCAACAGTATTTATAAGAGTCTGGAAAGCATCAGGTACCTACAACAGAACAAATATATACAGTTTATGTCTTTCAAAAGATAACGTATACATCAGCATCAGGTACCTACAACAGAATACACACACACACACACACATATATATACATATGCATACAGATATACATACATATATACATACACATGTAATCACACACACATATGCATGTGCATATATAGACATAAATAAATACACACATATACGTATATATATACATATACATACACATTTATATGTACACACATATACATATATATATATTTACACATACACATGCATACCTACATATAGATACATACACACCTGCACCTGCACACACATACATATATATATATATACATACATATATACACACCCACACATACACAACTACACACAAATATATAAATGTATACATAACCTTGTCTGAAGATATTATACAAATTATTTTTTTTTAAATAAAATGAATGTGCATGTACATAGGAAGCTGAAATTTTAGGATGTTGGTACAAATAATCTTTCTTAATTGTGGCTAAAATTTGACATACATCGGATCTGTTTCCGTGAGTAATTGAGAATTTACTGGAATTGGCTGTCTGAAGTTATCATGCAAATGTTGGAATTTATATTTTTTCAGTGTTAATAATACGTTTTTGTTATTTTGCTGGTCATAATATAATCATGGGTAAAAAGAAAGATATTACAGCGTCTGAAAAGCGGAAAATAACTAAGCTTTTAAGTGATGCCTTAACCTCTTTGAACATTTCGAAGCAGCTTGGCCGAGATCATTGAACAATCAAGAAAACAATTGAAGATATAACAAAGAACAGGAAACCAAGGTCTGGAAAGGGGTTCAAGAACTTGTCTACGAGAGATAAACGTCAGCTGAAACGCATTGTCGCTAAAAACCCACTACCCAGTAGTGATAAGGTATTTAAAGTGGCTGGGATTGTTGGAGTAAAGAGAGAAAAAATGTGTAGAGTCCTTCATGACATTGGTTCTGTGAAAGAATCTCTTCGCCAGCCTCCTATATCTCCAACTAATATTGATAAACGTCTAAAGTGGGCAAGAAAGTACTTGAAAACAGGTTTCAGGAACGTCATATTCATTGACGAATCGCGTGTCACATTAGATGGTCCAGATGGATGGGCTCAAGAATGGGTTCTGTCAGCAAAGATGCTCCTATGACGAGAATACGGCAACAAGGAGGTGGTGGTGTAAGGATATGGGCTGGTAGGAAGAAAATATATATAAGACGTACTACTATTATACTATTTCATGAGACTCAACCCTATATATCAAAGGCTCACAGTGAACTGCTACCAGCACGAAGAGCCAAGAGCTCACATTTCTTTATAACAAGTCAGTTCACCTTTAGTCACTTGTCGAAGGTGGGGGGATGGGGTCGGAAGACCGATGGAGGCTGTGATGTTGCGAAAGCGTTCCCCTCGTTATGGGTAGAGAAACTACAGGGTAACACACCAAAAGATCATTTGAAAGACAATATTGCGCACTAATCTGGTAACGAGTTCTTTTCTTCCCGTTTGGTAAACACACATATATACACTCACACACACACACACACACACACACACACACACACACACACATACACACAAACAAACAAACACATGTAAACAAACATATGTACTTGAATACATTTCTAACTACTATGTATATATATGTATATATATGTGTGTGTATAAATATATATATATATGTTCGTGTGTATGCATATACATATATATACATTAATATGCATATACATATGCATACAAACATACACACATACATACATACATACATACATACTCACATACATACATACATACAAACATACATACATACATGCATACTCACATACATACATACATGCATACTCACATACATACATACATACATACATACACACATACACATACATACATACATACATACATACATACATACATACTCACATACATACATACATACTTGCATGCATACACACATACATACATACATACACGCATGCATACATACATACATACATACATACATGCATACAT